>JAZGTN010000098.1:3000000-3241219 GCA_037783415.1 Leptasterias polaris
TCAAAGACAAATTTTCGCATCTTCTTTGGAGTATGGTTTCTCTTATGAGGGTCTGCAGATATCAATCATAAAAACATTAACTTAAAAAAAAAATCAGCTCGGGAGGCTGTAGCTGTATTTTACCGTACATGACTGCCTAGGGATTTGTTTACAAAAACCATTGGGGTGAAATAGTCACACAGCAGGCTGAGCGCAATTTCTCGGACAACTGATATTTGTTGACCTGTTTGTTTGCGTTGATGGACTATTCCAACAGAATAGTTGTTAGTTTTTAACTAATTAGTGATATTTTACCCCCAAAAATTCCAGTACAGAATTGACCCGGATTTGGTTCCCGTGGGGTTTGACACATTTCTGGGTCAGTATTATTTCTGAATCTGTGTCAAAATGACACATAAATGGATCAAACTGACGTATATCCAAGTTAAAATTCAATTTTTCCCCACCACTTTCCGATTCAGGCCCCACTGGGACCTGGAACCAGGGGTCAATTACAACCCGGGAGTTGTTTAGGGTGTGTGTACTGTCAGCTACAGCTACAGGATGTTGGTGCATGCCTCTCTCTTAAAGTTTTAGGCTGAAATTCACACTAATGGATTGAACCTACGAACAAAATTATCTGCAGTTGTCACTACTTACAATCGATTAGAGTGAATTTCAATCTAAGCTTTTAGAGAATAAGGGTTTAAAATAAGAGCCGAAAATGTCTCTATCAGAAAACAAATTATGACAATTTCAACACTAAAAAGAAACTGTAGATGATGTGTTGCATCGGGACTAACATAACAACCGTATTCACTTCTTAAAAGTCAAATGCTAAAAATCTTTCCAAAATAATCGAACTTTAAATCAAACTGTCTCCAGAGGATTTGAAACCATGATCATCTGGGAGCTAAAAAAAACAAACTAAAAGGCAAAAACATGGAGGGAAACCTATTAAATGCATAGAATTTAAATGATAAGTGATGCAAGAGGTATTCATTTTGAAAGGAGAGATTCCCTCGGGAAATAATCTTAAAATTGTCCTGAATCCATCCGAGTCTTGGGAGAGTGGCTTTCGTTTGAATCATCCAGAAATGTTTACACAATAAAGTTAACCTCGTCTGAATAAGGTCTTTGAACCCAGTAAGGGTCAAGCCCTGCGGGACTGGAAGCTGCGTCAGAAACCGAGAAGGGGAAGGACACTCCATGAAAAATAAAGTTTTTTCAGAATAATAACAGAATTAACTAACAATTCCCTGCAGTGTCGTTACATTCAGAAGACGCGTGTATCCTCTTTATGAGTAATACAACTAAAGTCACAAATTGACCTCGCTTAACCCCTTCCATAATTGCCCTAACCACCAACGGTTTATTTCATTAAGTGACATAATACCAGCTCAGTATCCTTAAAATCAATGACCAAATCAAGTTAAAATTGCTCTCAAATTACTTTTTAATCGCTAAAAGCTGTTAGAAAAAACATGAGAATCATTACCTTGATGGAAATGCCACTATAGCTTTGCAAAACAGAGCTCAAGTATTACATAAATCAAAGCTAAAAAACCTACGCAACTTTGGTATAGAGTTTGTTTTTGATTCAAATCTGAGACACGGCGAACCTGCGACACTATATAAAAATATACCTGTGGCGTGTCGTAACTTAAGAACTTGACCAATTTCAAGTGTTAAGACAAACAGCAGAAACCCCCAAAAGCCAAAGATGAACGCCATAGCGTTCAGCGATTTGGTAATCATTGCGTGGCTTTATAATATAAGAGTCACTTTATCAATGGCCTGTCAAATTCTAAATCTCCTTTCCTCAGAATGGCAAACAAACTCACAGGACTGTAAATTCCAGGATAAAATGAAACATGATCTTTGTGGTGAAGCAACCTAAACTGTTGACAAGTTAACATTCAAGATTTGGTAACATGAGGTTGTGGACTGATGGGCAGATGTGGGACATCTGCGCATTCAACCCGACCAATGCATAATTATGATGAAATAAAGAACGGCCTAGAACGGAAACGACTACAGTTTGGGGAGTAATGGTAGAATATATTCCAGAAAAGTAGAAAGTGCCCATAACAAACAGGACGCTCAACTTAGATTTTCTGTTTTCCTATTGACTTCTCGATACACTGCGAAAGCTGTGGTGTTAAACTTTACACAATTGGTGTTGTCAAATGTATAGATACCCAAAAAGAATAAAAATTTACACCATATTATAGGGTGTTAAAGGTGCTGTATACGTTTGGTAATTGGAGCCCACTGTTTGTTTCAAACCTATAATGTAGGTATATACAATACAACTAACCTGTGAAAATTTCACTTCAAAAGGTGGTCGCGTTGTTTTTGAGATATCACCGAAAAACCGGAGCGAATATTTCCACGCAGGAAGAATATTCCCCATAGGAATACACAGTCTGAGAAGCGTTTCGGCCGTAACGCTTCTCAATCTCAGATTCAAATTTTTCATGATATATTTTTCCATAACCGCAGTACTTCGAAGTGAAAAGTTTCTCAAAATGCATTATCCAAACTATCCAAAGCTGCTGTACTTCTTACCAAGTAAGCTTTTATTGCCATTAATTTTCCGAGTCATTACCAAACGTATACAGACCCTTTAAAATGACACTAATTTCTGCCAGCACAATTTCATTTGGTGTTATATTAACACCCTATGGTGTTAGTTTTGATTCTCTTTTGGGTATCTACTCGGACAACACTCATGGTGTCACTTTAAGTTTTAAACCCCCCGTTTTTGCAGTGTAACATCATCACCTGACCGATCTAGGGCAGCATTTTCGCGTAATGTCGAATCCACAAATCTGGCACTCTCGCACTTTCATAATGGTCAATAATGTATCGTAGAAATAATTCAATCATTCAATTTAAAAACCCTACAACAATTATCGCCTTTACATCATTACCACATGTCATGTTTTTGTCATCTAAAGTCAAGACAAGAGAAAGATTTGCAATTCTTCCATGCATGTAGTCTGACCCCAGGTCTCCTGTCCCTTCCTCGCCTTTGTCGTTCTATAACCTGTAGTAAACCCTTGATACAGATACTGATTCTGGTTTGGCTTCGCGCTGTGCTTTTACTTCGTGGCAATTTTAGCCCTGTTCTCACATTTAAAATGTAATCAAATTTGTTAATTACTCTTGTGCAGTCAGACAATCAATTCATGTTTGTTTTTTTGTTTTACATAAGTAAAGCTGAACTGATTAGAATTGAAATTGAGTTTTCTGTTCTAAAGGGATGGTTATATCAATGTTTATTTTGGTGTAACTTCTTCATACATTTTAAAGATAATCAACGAGGAAGCTTGAGTTACGGTTCGGTCTTGAAACACCACAAGACCACAAGACTCGGCCAATAAGTTTAATTTCAAGCTTTTACAAGTTATTGTAACAATGTGTATGCCGTAATGGGGGTGTGTTTTTGTTTTGTTTTGTTTATTAGGAAGTTTAAAAAGACATGAACATCAAACAGCAGTGGAGATCTTTTGACTGATTACCGTACATAAAGACTGACATTGAAACAGACTGATGTATGGATTGTGTACTGAACAAGGCAGTAGTGGCAATAATTATAGACAAGTTAACTGCGAAGGGCTGGTGAGATGGGGACATCGTAGAAACTGCGACGATGTTGAGTTTAGAGAGAGAAAGAAAGAGAGAGAAACAGATCATGTGATTCGCGGGTTCTGACCTGGTCAGCCATTAATCTTCAACAACTCCTCGGGCATGATTTGATTTCTCCTCCTATACTGCTCGACCTAGTGTGCAAACGAGGGAACAAGGAGCAGCGAGCCGAGCGATGCATACAGCCGCCCCCCCCCCCCCCCACACCACTTAAAATCAAGAGTGTTTCGAGATCTAATAACGGTCTCAAGAAATATACTTGATATGATGGTGGCATGAAACTTAGCCCGAGAGAGTGCTATAGGAGTGACTCCGTGGCTGAGACTGCAGGAGGAATTAGGTCGTGCTTTGTTACACGGAGGGACGGCTAATGGAAGAGCAAAAAATGTCCAACAACAAAATTTAAGTAACAACCGTTCAGGCGTAATCTACTTTGTGTGAAGACGCATAAACAGAATGAAGTCTGGAGACAAAAATATGGCATCAGTTTGCTCACGGGCAAGTTAGAGTTGGAAATGGTGATAACAGCATGCTGATTTCAACTAGGAGGCGAGACGTGATGGGAGGGGGGGGGGGGCTTTTAGGTGACTGCGATCTAATTGACCCCATACCTCAGATTATGGGTAGCGATTTCTTAAAATACATAAATCACTTGAACCTCTCCAGACAATTTCAACACCATAAGATTTCCGGGGTGACACTTCCAAACTCCAGACTGGTATACAGTTTAAGAAGAAATGAACTAAATTTAGCCTGTACTTGTCCCATTGTTTTTGTAGTACATCAATGTTTTTGTTGTACATCAATGTTAGTATAATATTTTGTCTTGATTAACCACGAAATCAAGAAAGAAGTTCCAGCAGATTTAATTGATATGGTTTATAACAAAAAATCTTAAATGAACTGAAATGAAGTGCGTTTCTCCTATATACATTCCATTTACATTTAAAGCTGTTGACGGTATGGTTGGTATCGCAGGTCATTATTCAGGCTTTGTGCTCACAACGTACACAATGACTCAGGAATCCATAATTGAGATGAATGTCTTACTGATCATCTTGCAGAATCCAAGATGCATTCATTGTCAGCGATCACACGGTGCGTGCCTGCCTGCGATACAAGATACCAAGTTACACACATTGCCATCGGTTTGCTTTCATTTCTTGCTAGTATCTTACATTGATTTTTGTCATGAGGAGAAAGCAGATAGAGATACGCCGCCCGAACGTGCTCTTGCATTTGGCGGTACCAAACATGGGTATACTTATGTGTGCAATGCAAAGAACCCAAGAATGTGCTTCAATTTGTGTCTGATCACGGATTCCTTTGGTCTGATGCTCTTAACGGACAAGGAAGAGGATTCAAGTGGAGTGTGAATCCAATCAGCTTGCCTTGTTCTGACGTGTGTCGATGACTACAAACTTATAAGACATTTAGTTCGTTCGGGAAACTCCTCAGACGTTGGATCTTGTGTAACACTTAGTTCTACACAAATGAGGAAATCGTAGAGGGGTTGCAGAGGCTCGATTTATTTAGGCATCGATTTATCATATAGATTTTCCACATGTCAACACCACCGGTCTGAATTGTTTTGATGGCCAACACTGTCTCAAGGAGAATGGTGTCCCGGGAGAGTTCTTCTGTTATAAAATCAACACCAATCAGTACCGGTCATGTTGTATATTCAATATTAATAAGTGTTCAAAACTCATTTCATGTAATAACCCATCACAAGGGAAACTGAAAGGGTGAATTTGAAATATTTTTTGGCTGAATAGAGACAAACTGACTAGAGTGAAATTTGAACCTATATAAAGGGTCGTGGCCGTGCGATGAAGGACCGAACCGAGTGTTCAAGACCTCATCGCCACTTTAAAGTTCCAATTCATAACATGAGGAACTGTAAAAGTTAGCATGATTAATGAAAGCCTAACAAAGAAATCTTATTAAAACATGGATCATACACAATCCTGGATCTCAAGGCGTTCAGATCGGGTATAACCAAGAATACTCTTAATCAAATTATACATTTTAACGGCACACACAACAAATTATCGTGTTTTTATCTCCCTACTCTAATCTGAAATAGTACTGATAAGCACTTGTGCTTGTCCTGAAACCAATCACAGTTTTGTTTATAGGATGTATCCATTGTTGACAAAAAGTTGCGGCATGGCCATAAGCGATCCTGCAAATGGTGGTCTTGCAGTTGTAAGCGTGGGAGATAAGTTGAATGGTTTCCCCCGTAATGTTAACATATGACAGGTGGCCCTGCAGGGCCTGCCGGAGAGTGATGGTCAAGAATGCTCTGATATAAGCATGCATTTCAGTTAATTATATTTGGCAGTTTGACAGGCACACTCCGGAGTCATGACGAAGTCGATCAGGGTGGCTAGAACGAGGTGGTGAATTTCATAAAAGAAAACAAGAAACAAGATATTACTCGAAGGAATGGGGTGGGTTAATTTGGCTAAGAATGAAATTCGGTCACTTTCAAGTCTCTACTCTTTCATTTGACTTTACTAACTTGGGAAAGCCGTATTTTAATGCAACCACTGAAAGGTTTAGACCCATTGCACAACGCGCAGCGCACATACACGCGCGTCTCCTGTCCGTCATTTTGGGTGTCAAAATAATGTGCACAAAAGGAATGGACCCCCCCCCCCCCCCAAAAAGGCAGTAATGGTAAACGCAGCCTCGCTACCATGGGCAGCGCGCCGTAACGCCCGCTAACTCCGCGTGCGTCTCTAACCCCTGGAAGGGAAACACTAAAAATCAACGCTGATTGGGTCACCAAAAGTGACTGCTATGCGTGTACGCTTGTTAAAAACTTTCGATCGGCCCTGGGCGCTTGTCGGGCGCTTAGTACGCTCGTGTAAAAATGCACGTATTTCGACGTAATACATTTCAAATGAATCATGTTTTTATATGGGCACCCTAAACTGCATACTGTTAAATGTATCACAAGATTGAAAAAGAATGAGAGGGGGCAAGTTGTTCTATGACTTGTGCGTCCTTTGACAGCGCGCTCTGCGTAGTCTCTAACACAGAATGGATCAACCACAGGACTAATTAAAATATCCCTTATATTTGGATATTTCAAAGTCACACTTCCATTCCAGGGGGATTTGATTGAGCGATGGATTCTGGGAAAGAAAACAACGTGGCGCCCGGCGAGATCGTACACCACTGGGAACGGGGTTGTGGTAAACGCGCATTGTTCGGAGGTACGTATGCACGTGTACCATCATTTAGTGCACGTTTTGACACCCAAAATGGCAAGTGCGTTGCGCGTTGTGCAATGGGTCCCTATACCATGGGTGTTGTCACATGTAGAGTTAAACAAAATCAAAATAAACACCTTATACTATTGGGTGTAAAAATAACATTTGTGTTTTTCTAACAGCCTATGATGTTATTTTTGAATCTCTGTTCGGAATCTATATGTGACAACATTCATGGTGTCAGTTTCACCTCAGTTTTTACAGTGCTAAACCGAGCAGTTTGTTGTTGTTTTGTTGTTGTTTTATAATACATTGGTGAGAAAACTGAACATTCACTTAGTCATATACACTGCACTGAATGCTAAATTTTATCCACTTTAACCCTGGCGTGTAACGCCACCCTCCCTTCTCCATTCCCTTGATACTCTGATCCTTAGCGCTAAGCAGACTGACCCAGATATTGAGTTAAGAATCTTACAGGGTTACATCAAATCAACATCTCGGTAAGTACTTTTAACGCCGTATATTTTATCCTGGGTGGGGTAGTACGAGGTAGAAAGTAATGCTTACATGGGGTGTACCTTAAGCCTGCTGATGTGTTATTAAGATGGTCAGTGAATTAGATTCACACTCAGTTGAATAAGTCAACTTAACACGTACCTCTGGCAAGGTGACACTAAACAAAAAACGCAGCAAAGGTAAAATGTTAAAGCAATAGTCACACATGCTGGACTGAGCAAATTCATCTTTGAGCAAACTGTGAGAATCCCATTCAATTATCTTAGAGTTTGAACCTTCAAGATATTCAGAAAATTGTTTTAGTACAAAATCTTTGTGCAGGATGAAAACATCAGCATAAGCTGTTTTACATCAATGTCTTGTATAGGCAAACACATACAACGACTAAAAAAATAAGACATCAAGAACGAAACCAAAAGATGATCAAGAAGGACAATTTCTTAAAGTACAATTTCTTTTAAGAACACTTAATATTGTCAACGGAGGGGAATTTTGAATAGAAAAGGGAGTATTTTTCCAAACTTTAGCACCGGCAAACAGAACACCCAACGTTGGGTTTCGGGAAAAACAACATTCCAACATTAAAACATTATAAGAAATAACATTTGCGGATCATTTAAGTGAGATTAATTGATATAAGGATGATTGTGTGTGCTTTCAGATGCCTGACAAGAATTCCCTTTTCAGATTCAAACTTGTTGGAGTAAAGAATTACCTCTTTCTCTAACTACATGACTTCAAAGGGTGTCGTTTCTTACAATTTTTTCCAATATCAACAGCTCTTCAGTGCTCTTTGCCAAGTAAGTTTTCATGAACATATTTTTTTTAGAGCAATACCCTCCCTTTAACACTGTTTGGATGCATAAAGTAAAACACCATGTGAGATTATTCATCGAGTTTGTTAGCCTGCGAGCACGACGACAATATTATTTTTTGTATCCTATCAGTTGCCCTCCAAGGTAAAAGACAACCCAGGAAAGGCCCCCAAACGAAGCAAGATTTCGAATCGTCTCGTCTTTTTGGTTTCAGACTAATTCCGGCGACAGCGCCTGGTCACGATGAGTAAATCCACGGCGTGACTTTTGGCGAGGCGTCGGGGAAAAATTATACGCCATCGCCGTGGAACTGATAACTACCTTGTGGTGATTGAACGGCGATGTTGTAAGATGTGTGATTCTATTAAAGGGGCAGCTACCGCATATCGGATCGTTTCAGATTTTTAAGTGTAGAAGTCATGTATTATGCCCACGTGGTCAATGCTTCTTGCCCATGTCAGATTGTGCACATCATTGAAAAAATTATAAATGTTCACAAATTTGTAAACGGTATAATAGTGCTTTTATTGTTGTGTGTCGTGGCCGAGCAGTGTACTGCACCGGACTCAAGTTCTGATGGTTGAATCATCGAAGTGTGGGTTTGAATCCTGTTCACGACACTAAGTGTCGTTGAGAAAGGCACTTAACCATAATTGCTTTTCTTAACCCAGGTGTATATACAGAGAACCTGACAGGGCTGAGAAAGTATTGTGTTTTAGCACCTTACGGCTTATTTAAGCAGCTAGGGTTATGCTCTCCAGGGAATTGAGAAACTAAGAGGAATGGTCTAATATAAGTATATATATTGCCCGATGAACAGGGATAATAATGTTGTAAAGTGCCTTGATCTAGCTAATAGGATATGTGCGCTTCATAAGAACCCATTATTATTATAATATAGATAATATTGTTGGGAAAACTTGCCTTGAAATATTTTTGCCTATTAGTTTTTGAGAAACGAGTATACAACAATTAGTTTTAATCTCGAGATACCAAACCTCCGTGTTCTAAAACAGTGAAACAAGTTTTCTTAATTTTTTTTATTTTTTTTTTTAAGCTATTTTCCAAAAACCGATTGAACTTGACCTTTCAAAATGTTATTGTTTCATGTACATGTTGGGTCACATAATGTGAAGATACTGGTCTTTGACAACAAGCTATAGAATCTCAAAAAACCGACCAGTCCATCAGATTCGAACGTCGATCCACAAAATGATGCAATAACGTCAGCCCAAACACAATAAAAACCCACTGAAGTGGAGAAGTCTTTCACCCGACTTATGCTAAAAACAGTGCTTTGTGCTATTTTGAAAACGACAAGCTCAAATTCACATTTTGATGTTTATTGTCTGTTTGCGTAAGAGTAATTTTGCCGTTTGGTTTTGTTCTGTTTCATTATTGTTTAATTGTCTACCAATTATTATTACTTTGATTAACTTATAATTTAATTTTGTCTTCAAATGTTAAACATTTGCATATGTTCTTGTACATTTCCGTATGTGTGTTGTTCTTTTTGTTGTAAATAGAGAATGATTGATGATAACAAACGAAGTTAAACTCCACTTGTACCGGAAACCCCCCCCCCCCCAAAAAAAACCCAAAACAACAACAACAACAAAAACAAAAAACCACTTAAACAAATTGGCATATCCTGGCAATTTCGAAATCAATAAACTCATATAGAATGATGAGTTTGAGTTGGATGTTTGACAATGTCTCTCCCATCGCTTTATGAGTTTATTTATCATGACGAGCTTGGTCATCATCGGCTTCAGCCAGACCGTAATGCTTAAACATTGCCCGCTTGCAGACAGTTAACCAGAAAATGGCAACCAACCTCTTGGAAAGTGCAGTGAATTGTTTAATCGGTTGTTCGCTCCCCCTTTTCATTGCATGCAGATTAAATGTGTTGACTGTTTAAAGTTCAACTCTAGGTCAATAGCGTTCTCTTTGAGTCAATATGGTTTATAGTAATGACTTGCTTTACATAGTTCATGTTTTGTTTTTGTTTTTAATTGATTGATTGATTTATTTATTAATGCTGGTTATGAAGCCAAGGAATCTCAGAAAAGTGAACTTGATCACTATACTAGCCAAGAACCCAATGGAGAGAAGACAGTTTTAGATGTGGGAGAAAAGCCCAGAAATTTGTTCCACATAGAAAAAAAAAAAACATAATCAAGTAGGGACTGAAAACCCAATCCAAATAATAAATAAATCAATAAATAAATAAATAAACAGGAAATGTGTGGAAAATGTGTGGATTGAATGCCATAACAGTTAACTTTACAGTTCATCAATCAATTACAAACATTAGCTTGTATCAATCTTATAGGAGGACGATTCGAACACTCAAGTCATCTTTGAACTGTTTTGTAGCTTGTTACTCTCCCAGCAAGCTATATCTACACTCCTGTAAAACCTACGTACACTACATATCCAAGGACGACATGAACAACTTCAAGAAACCACTCTGTTATACGACTCTTCGTTTATCTTGTCTTCACTTTCCACGGGAATGAAAGCTTACTGATGCGGAATGATACAACAGAAATTGGTCATAATTGACACCTCTCACCAACTCATCTTTTCCCTGTCTGTTTGTTTTTTTTTTTTTTCTGCACCTGAACACTGTCAATTCTAACCTTGCGTGCAGAGGGAAGCAGCTAATTTCACTCGTCGTTGGATGAGCAGAAATTCAATTAGACGTGCCAGCATTGATTTATTTTTTTGCCGTGCCTTGTTGTTTCTGTCTTTGATGACATATCCCTTAATGGAATGGCTTCGCAATGTGCGGACGACACTTGTACGTAATTTATGTATAGGCTTTATGGACACATGGTGGGAAAGCAATCGCTAAAAATATTGTCCCTTAATATGTTTCCCGCTTTGCTATATATCTGATGGGAAAACAAATCACTACCATCAAACAAACACACTGCCGGACTGTATTACAATACATGTACATTCAGTCCCAGTTTTACTGCAGAAAACAAAAGGAAAATACAAGAAATTGCTGTTCATGTGTGTGTGGCCAATGAGTAAGTTCGACTTTGACATAATATTAATAGAGTTGGTGCTGTTGTTTTTTCATGAGCTAAGCAAACATTTAAACTCCACACTGATTTAGCGGCAGCAACACGTGTCTTAGATTAGACAAAAATAAAATCAACATAAATCAGACAGGCTGCAGTTCGAACACTGTGGCAATTTCAATGATGATAGCAACACACGAATACGTCAACTGATTCGATAAAATATTCATTATGATAAGTATGATTTATGTATCCAAAGATCAGATTCATGGGTACATAATCCCCTAAAAGGTGAGATACAAAACACATTCTGCTTGAAGTTACATCAGGTGACATTTCATCTGAAAGGAGACAATACATTTGCACTGAGTCATATTCTTGTATACCCCGACAGTTTGGGTTTCATCTTAGTTTGTGTAATTACGGATGGTTGAGAATGAGGCTTGTATAGACCATGTTACCTTTGTTTACAAGAATGACCTTGTACATTCTAAAGCATTTCCATACAGGCAAGATACTACACTGGCCATATTTACATTTTGTGTCATAATTTTCACATAAATTCAAGAGTTACAAAAGTAACAGCTATCTATACAGCTTGTGAGATGTCCCCCCTTTCTTTATATACAAAGCTGAGAAAATAAGACAGTTCAATCTCCATAAAACATAAGATTTATTGTTTTCTTCCATTGAGCTGCGTGCAAACTGTGCCTGCAGGAAGTCCAGGCTCTGTGGCTCTTTTGTAAACTTGTGATGTCACAGGTCACATGGTCTATTATTATGAGCACCTTAATCGAGATCTGTAGACAAGACGAAACTAAAAGGAGGGACGATGGAACGAATGAAGACAATTACTGGGGTATCTTAAACTGTGGTGTTAAAACAATTGACACCACGGTTGTTGTCACATTGTTATAGATACAAAGAGAGACTCCAAATTAACACCGCAGTGTGTTAAAATAACACTATAATGTATTGGCAGTTAACACCCTATGTTGTACATTCTTGTTTTGTTGGTATCTATTTGTGACAATACCCATGACACCCCAGTTCTTGCAGTGTAGAAGGGGGTTACGCTGGGGATGGAATGGGGTAAGACGATGGGGGTGACCTAGAAAACGACATGAAGATGAGGCAGACGATGGAACAGAAGAAACTATGGAAACAGGATGAGGAAACTAGTTAATGTACAAGGAAAGAAGAGCAAGAGTTTCTCGGAATAAAGTAATCGATATTAAGACGAAGGGATCACTCTATCTTGACGATTACATTACACTGGTTTATCAGGCCGGGCGAGACAACGAATTAAAGTGTTTTCATGTTTTCTGATGTAATGTTTGTTTAACAAGTAATAAACCACAAGGGACGAAGAAGGGGCCGAAGATGCAGGACGTATGAGAAGGGGATTGAGAGTTAACGACATTGGATAAGGGCCAGACAGGAAACCCGTTCCCCAAAAGAATAAGATGTTTACACAGTTGTTCGTTTGCTTCATAACTAGAAATGGGATTAAATTAGAGGACATTGTGACAACTGGAACAAGCTTCCTAGTGACATCAAAAGCTCATCCTCACTGAATGTATTTAAACGTAAAGTTAAAGCCTACCTCTAAATCTACTTTTGTAAGCTATTTATTTCTGTGCTGTATTAATGTATATTATTGTTATCACTACTTATCGTAGTAATTTATCTACTCATGTTAATTCTTGAAGTTATTTTTGATAGTGTTTTTTGCCCTCTTGTCTGTCTGTCTGCATGTCTGTAAATGTTTTTGTCTTTTGTGTCCGTTGTCTGTCTTGTCCTGTATGGCATTCCCAAATCAAGCACACGCTTACCGGGGATTGCCTCCATTTCACTAACTCTGCCCTTTTCCTACTATTATATAGTATCATTAGTGTATTCTGTTTTAATATAAATCATCATTTTGTATGTTACTTGCACACATATTATGTGAAATGGAAATAAATGTTGTTGTAAAAAAAAAAAAAAAAAAAAAGTTATTTTGGAACCCTCTTGTATAATTTAAAGCTTCATTTCATGAACGCAACACATTCCTTCAGAGCCTTGCGTCAGTTTTAAGTGTATGATATCTTGAACCCAATTCCTGGAAAATGATAAAATATATACAATCTCTATTTCATGAGAGGTTTTCCCCAATATCGGTAATGATTATGTTTTCCCCATATTTTATGCAGGGTTCTGCTCCTAAATGCAGTAGCAATCTCTTCATCCAATCATCTCTCTAGGATCCCAATTCATTTTCCCTTAAAAGGGACGGTGTGTACAACATTGGTAAAATTGAAAATATAAATGTTCACAGACTTACCCATAACTTATACGTAGTATCTCATGGTGGAAAAATTCCCTTGGGAAAAATAGTTTTGCTTGAAACGCTAGTTTTCACTGTTTTCTCATGACTCCGAAGACCAATTATTGATATTATTTATTAATGTTTTATTGTTTTTTTAATATTTTAAATTAATTAATTTATTTATTTGTGGTGGTGGGGGGGGGGAATTCTGTACTAGCGTATATTTTTAGCCAACATTAAGATATACAGACACTGCAAAGAACCTGTCAATTCAATAAAACATGATACCGTCTTCAATTACCGGCTATGTGATTAGAACACTGTCCATTCCATATAAAAACAAATATCCCACGTCAACATCTTTATTCTTTTTTGATAACAGGTTTCCTGTCTGTCCTTTATCCAATGTCGTTAGCTGTAACTTCAACATCTTTATTTATTTTTTTTGATAACAGGAATGTCCTTCCTTTATCCGATGTCGTTAGCTCCCATACTTCAACATCTAAATTCTTTTTGAGAACAGGTTTCCTGTCTGTCCCTTATCTGATGTCGTTAGCTCCCGTACTTCCTGCATCTTCGTCCTCTTCACTTCGCATCTTCTCCGTTCGCACCCTCATCACCATTTTGTTATTGTTAGCAATCCAATTAGGATAATACTTGGAGTGAATTTAGCGGGGCTTGTTAGCCAATTACACGGGCTAGTTGTATGCGCGGTTCGTGCA
Source organism: Leptasterias polaris (assembly GCA_037783415.1). Taxonomy (NCBI): domain Eukaryota; kingdom Metazoa; phylum Echinodermata; class Asteroidea; order Forcipulatida; family Asteriidae; genus Leptasterias; species Leptasterias polaris. The sequence continues at coordinate 3,014,260 of JAZGTN010000098.1, forward strand.
GGCTTAACAAATTCAGCTAATTAAAAGAAGCTAAGGGAAGATCATGTAAACCGATCATTGACCTCGTCATCTAATGACCTCATCTTTGGAGAATATGTTGTCACCTCAACTATATGGACATGTTGTCACTTAAGGCGAGGTTATGACGCCACATTAGCTGTGGATAATGGGATAGTGATATAATTATCGATGCGGACATTATGGTTAGAAATGTCACCACCGGAAAGCTGTTATTCCTGGGAAAATTTCCCCAATTGCATCCACGTGATAAAACTAAAACCACACACAGATGTGGAATTACACGGAGGCTACAGAGCCCATGGCATCTGTTGGCCCATGGTCTTGGTGCCCCCTATACATGTTTACAATAGACTTTCAATGGAATTGCACTTCGCAAAATGAGAAGTTAAAATTCCAGGCCCGATTTCCCTTTTTTTATACAATCTGTGATTCCCACTGTCAAATTTCAGCAAGAAATAACTTCAATCACTTTCTTATTAACACTTCACTCTGAACTGATTTATCACCACGCTCTCCCTCGATATCCACCCTTGTCAGAATTAATCCACGTTCTTATCTGCTGGCAATCTTCATTTATTAAAGTCCTGATAATGATGATGAATGACCCACTGAATGTTCTGCTGAACACACCTCCTCCTCCAACTTACACCGTTGCTTCTTCTCACCTACTTGTACACGCCTGATTAGTCTCGCACTTCCAAACCGGATATTAATGGCCGAGTATAGCCCCAAGACATGCGTTATTCTTCTTAGCGTTTGGGCTAACCAGAAGAAGAAAAACATAATAATCAAAAAACGTCCAGCCTTACAGATCCGCAAGTCTGCGCTCAGGTCTGCAGAGTTACCAATTAATTTAACCAACTTTATGTCCGCATTCAAACCGGCAATTTTTCACCATCTCACGTTCTTTATAATCCATATTTTTCTCTCTCAAAATTTTATTCGATCATGATTTTAAACGGATTGCAACGAGAAAGCACTTATCCACAAGTCTCAGGTCTGCTGACTTAGCTAGCATTTCAACTCAAACTTATGTCCGAACTCAAACAACTTTTCATCATCTCGCGTTCTCTATATTCCATTTAATTATTTCTCTCTCAACAGTTAACAGGAAACAAAGAAATAACGAACAACTTTCATTCGATCATGATTTTAAACAGACTGCAAAGAGAAACACTTAAACAAGTGTTCTTCAGGAATGGACCTGCTTGCCACTGAGATCGCCTATTCCGAGCTGTTGTCCCATGTTAACATAACGGCTTAATGAGATCTCCAATGTCAATTTCAGTGTTGTGATCCACAGTAAAACAAATGAGTATGACATTGAAGCCCCCTTTTAATGGGTTTCATGTAATGTATTCGTTGTTTGCGTTAAAAGCTTTCACAAAGACCTTAACAACCTAATTATCACTGTATGGTGTCATCACTGATGCAGTTTTCACACCACACAATTTACTGATGCATTTTGAAAACTAGATGATAGGAATAAATGTTCCCAAAACCAATAACGGCCCATCCCGTTACCACCGTAAGAATGTGTGCATAATTGGATACATTTATATTTGACGCTAGCATAGATCAGAAACTAATAATCTCAAGAAGATTTTGCTGAAGATACTGCCGGTCATTTATACAAGTTTAGCTTAGACCTTTGTAGTTTCCTAAACATGGCATAATCTCAAACTAATTTCTGTAACGTTTCGGCACCATTTCATCCTACTTTCGATTAGAACTCACGACACAAATCTTTCAGTTGATGAGTTGTTTATATACAGGTTCTTCCTAACACGACAAAAATATATGAAAATACAAAACAGAGACAGTGTTATTATAAACACGTTCGCCGGTAGTATACTCTTTTATAGTGAGTTTTATCAGCGAAATAAACTTGCCTCTCCTTTGTGACAAAAAGTCAGAGTCACTTGAATGTCTCATTGCCAGGGAATTCTGCACAACCTCAAAGCTTACTAATTATAATTTTGATAAAAATGGTTTACGGATCCTCACAAGCAGCGCGTATGCGGTTCGACTGGTCCAGAGGGGATTTTACTGAACGAAAGAGGGAAAGAACCCCCTTTAAAGGCATTGTATACTTTTGGTAACAGCTCAAAATCAGTGTCCACATTTTGGGGTGATTCAACATTATGCATGAACAAACAAACCTGTGAAAGTTTGAGCTCAATTGGTCATCGAGGTCACGAGAAAATAGTGAAAAGAGACCTTATGTGTTTTCTGTTTTTCAAACATCGAGTTTATTATCACGCGTGATAAAGACTATTGTTTTACTAATTTCTCAGAAACGATAGCATTCTAGTCAGAAATATTTTAAGGAACCCTTTCTACCATTACTTACTTTAAATCATGTAAGTTATGTGCGATTCTGTGAACATTTGTGTTTTTCGATCTTTACCAATAGTGTACAGGGCCATTAAGGGTGAAAACAGCAAACTCTAACCATGAAAGTAGCATCGCTTGGTATTTTATTGTTTAATTTTTTTTATTATTTTTTTTAATGAGATATCGCCTAGCGTCACAAGGCCACGGACCCACTTCATGGTGACGGCTACACTTAACTGATTTGGGCTATAGATGCAATTATTTTGTGAGCACTTCATGATGAAAAATGCTTTTAACTTCATTTTGGGCAGAGATATTTTCTCAAGTAAAACTTTTGTTTCCACCAATAATGCATGTACTTCTAGTTCTTTGATTGTCAAGTAATAAACCACAGGGGGAAGACTTGGTAAATTGTTTTATAACCTTGGGTTGAACAAAAGAAATATTGACAAGAGCGGGGACTTGCACCTGTGACCTCCGGATTAAACGTGTCGGCGCTCTACAAACGGATTGAAAACTTTGAAAGGAGATGGCTATCGGTCTGTACACTCCAGCGTTTTTCCCCCATGCATGGTCTAGAGTATGACACAGATTGGTCGTGTTGTATCTTATTTCAAGAGACTTAAACAAACTCTTAAGACATTATTTATCTTACCTTGCGCTGCTCCTGACTGCGTAAGTTGCTTCCGATGCCTCATGATTAAATGATGGCAACTAAATTGAACTTCTGTATCAAAGAGACGCTGGATCTAACCAGCCCAACCACAAACTAGCCAACAGCTTGTGACCACAGCACACCAAAGTCTTTCCACTGTATTGGTTTACCGCCGAGATCTCAACCAGCGATGATACTGTCTTTTTCACTCGCCTGGCCTGGAGCGTTCTCTTGCCCACCATGTGTGCTCCACGTGGACCGTGTGCTTATCTGAAGCCCTGGTCTCCAAGCTCCGTTATAATAATAGGAATAACAAAACAAGCCGAGCTTTACACTGAATCAGTGCCGAGGGTTGTTACATTGTACATTACGTCATGACCCGGAGAACACAATCTACAATTCAATAAGTTTTCCCCAATCACTGTGTACATACAGGCTTGTACACATTGCTTGTACAGGCGTAGGCAGAGAGGCTCCAATTAGCTGCACAAATCGAAACTTGACAAAATTCCGTATACCGGCCGTGTGAGAGAGACGAGGTGCGGATGCGAATCGCTGACGGCAACTGATGCGTTGACACAATGTACCAGTCTATTCCAATCTTCATCTTCGTTCGTTTTCTTTATCATTGACTTAGGGCATACAAAAAAGACTTTGGGCCACGAGAGACCATTGCCTGATGTGCTTAAAATACAACACCAGGGACTTGGTATATAAATATTGTGATAATCCCAGACACTACCGCATGTGAAAACACTAATTGAAGGCAGTTATGTTCATGCAATTTTTTCTAAGAGACAAACCTAAATATGTTTTTTTATATGAGTTACTTTAATCAATATATTCCCTTACAATTTACCCGTGGTAAACTCGTGCTGTTTAGGAAATAATTTAAAATGGACATCCGGCAGTACTTTCAGAAACAAAAACATTAAACTAATTATTTGAATGTCACAGAAAAACAGAGCAAAGTGAGATAAAATTTAATAATAAAGAATTTGCTCTTCATTGTCTTTGGAGATAATGACATCGCAATTGGTTTTAAGGCTCACCACACTAATTATTCAAAAGTTGACAGTAATTTACTTTTTGCAATCACATCTTGAAAACAGAAATATAACCAAAGTAAGTCAAATTAAATATTCAGCAAGAATGTATATCAACCATCCAATGATGTACCTTTATAGAGGCAGACATTTTACAATATATACCTGGAACTGATGCCAGGCTGTACTAATCAGAAAAATGAAAGTAGGACAACCGAGCTGACACGGAACTCCTTGAGAGCAGGCTAGCGTGGGATTGTATTTTCACTGGACACACTTGACTTGGACATTGAGACGATGGATGCGGAATGATTCAAGAAGGAAAAAGGGGGTGGGAGGTATAGTTATTAAGAGAGGGAAGATGAAGTAAAAGCCTTATTAGAGAGAATGAGATTGCTTGAGTTGATGTACATCTTGGGAGTACATCTTAAGTGGAGACGTGATAAGATGAAGACGCTAATTTAAAATCCGCGTAAGAAATCACCTTGTATCTAAAGACTACCGTTGAGTTGTGCACATTGAAGTGTTTTTTTTTATTCTATCACACAGAACACATTTTTGAAAGTAATTTATGTATTCTCTTCTAATTCTATGCAGAACAACACAACGTACAAAGGCTGAGAAACCCTGGAGACGATATAAACACCAATCATGGTGGTCTCTCTGAACACTAGAGGTTACGAATCAATAAAATGTCTGTGTTTATTATATGTTGTCATTGACTTCACTTCAAGTGACATTTGTCCTGAAGTTAGAAATAGTCGTTCTTTCTTACAATTAAACAACAATAAAACAAAATACTGATTTCTACCAAAGCATCACACTGGGGTACTCCTAGAACTATGAGGTTCGTTCCGCTATCGTCTCCATTACCCTCATAGAGTGACATGTACAAAATCCTATTCGAAACTTTTTGCCGTTCACGTTTACATGCCTACAGTTCTTTTATGAAATCAGATATTGCCAAAATTAGGCTCTATATGTTCTCTGTACTCTCATTAAGCGTTGCGCGGGTCCAGAAAATCCACTCCGCCAAAAAAAAGTTGCAAAAAATGATAAATTCTCACAGTTTTTCAGAATCCTCGCCTTCCGGTAACAATATGGCCGCCGCTGAAATTTTCCTCCTGGTAATGCTGCGCGCTACGCTGTTCACAAAACCAACGGTTCACGTATACAATCATAGGCGCAATGCTGGTCCACAATAACCAATGTTCTGTACGTGAACGGTTGATAATCGTTACCAGCGTAGCGCGCAGCATTACCAGGAGGAAAATTTCAGCGGCGGCCATGATGTTACCGGAAGGCGAGGATTCTGAAAAACGGTGAGAATTTATCATTTTTGCAACTTTTTTTTTGCGGAGTGGATTTTCTGGACCCGTGCAACGCTTTATGGTCGTACATTACGTTCATCTTCACATTGCCTTCTTAGCCACACTAGTAACAGCAGAACAAATTTGTATGGGGACAGATCATTTGCTGCATCATCAGTCAGAGTCTGGAACAATCTACCTCATATTCATAACATTCGTGCCATGTCATCCCTCAGTTGTTTTAAAAAGGCTTTAAAAACTCACTATTTTTAATTGTATATGCTAATCTGTGTTGTGGGTTTAGCTTGGGCTTCAGCTTATTCCTTTTTATACAGTTTTTGGCTATTGATTGCCTTATAGTCTGTATTTGCTAATCATGTATATTCCAAATGTTCTATGTTTATTTTTTAATGACCTGGGCTGCGGCTTATATAGTTCCTTTTTACAAACCTTTTTGCTGTTGTATATTCCGTATTCGCTCTTGTATCTATACTTTATTCCATATTTTTAACGTAGTGCTTTTTGTTGCATAGTGCTTGTGCTTTTTGTCATTTTAAATCTGTTTATTCCATCGGTATTTCCTTCCTTGTTAAGCACTTTGGGGTTTATGCTTTAGATGTAAGGTGCTATATATTAAAGTTATATTTATTATTATTATTAATGAGAGTACAAAGAACATTTAGAGCCTAATTTTGGCAATATCTTATTTCACAAAAGAACTGTAGTCGTGAAGGGCAAAAAGTTTCGAATAGGATTTTGTACATGTCACTCTATGACTATGAGGGTAATGGAGACGATAGCGGAACGAACCTCAGTCATAGTTCTAGGAGTAACACTGGGGTAGCCATTGTCAAATCCAAGGTGCAGAGAACTATATGGGTACTTGTCTATAAGCAACTTGTGTAGGAGTGACACCAATCAATTTATTTAATGGGTCAGGAATTACTTGCAGCACAAACAGAAAACAAGAACTGATGGGCATTGTTCTCTTACTATGGTTTACAAAAGTACCGTGGTTACTCAGTAGTTATTGACTATTGAGGGGGTAATTTGTATGAAAAAATTGTTTATTGTAGTAATTTTGCAATTGGGGGCGCTATTCCTCTCTATGGGTGCACTACTCTAAATCGACCAAAAATTCATGCGCCAAGCTACTTATCATAATTTGTAAACCCACAACTTATTTTTAATTATAACGTTTTGGGGGTCATGCAACTAATAGAGTGTGTAATTATAAGAATCTATCACACCCTGGGGGTTCTGGGTTTCAAGTTTTGAGGAGATTTGATAAATTTGGGCTTTAAAGTTGGTCCTATTTAGCTTGGGAATTGGAGGAGTGCCTCATGAAAACTGGCGGCAAGTCGGTTTGGGAAAAAACACATTTTCGGGGGTGTTTTTTTCTGGGGTAATTAGCAAAAATTCCAAACGGCTGACCTGCCAAAAATTGAAAAGAAATCTGAAGTTTAGTGGTCTGAAAATATATTTGATTGGTTTTCAAGAGGCTGAGAGACTTTTAACAATTTTTTGAGAATTTTTGAATATTTAGCATTTATCATTGTTTGCTATGGGAGTCTATTTAGAGGGGTGAAACCCTATGACTCTAGTATGAGTGTTACTGTTACACGTCGGGAAGAGTTGCATGAAAACAGGGCAATTGAATGAAAGTGAATTATATCTGCTGACATGTGGGTGTACTTACAATTGTTAGTTTCTTGCACTGTTGTTGTTCTCTTTGAGTCAGCTGTACCAACAAATCCAATAAGAGGAAATTCCTAAGAGTTAAGACCTTGTTTGGAGGTCATAGGCTAGGCCTAGTGTATTACTGGGTATCAAAATTAACATGATAAAGTGACTTACCGAGTGGTACAGCGTTTGAGTACACGAACCGCAGTGTGTCATATCGGCTAACTTTCCCATGCCACCGCACATAAATGTTCTCTTGTGTAGAGATGGTGTCTTCGTAGTCGGTTTGGTTACTGTGAATCAGAACAAGCGAAGGAGATTGGGACGTTGGTCCGTCACGGATCTCGATGATTCCTTGTTGCGAAATACTGATATCTACGGACGACAGAGAATCAAGTATAAGCATAAGGTTTATCGCGATTAGCAAAATACCAAGAGAGGGCGCTGTTTTGCCAAGCATGTCGTGTGTAGTAAAAGGGGGCAACCCGGGAAATCGGTAGCCTGGGCGCACGACGGCCGACTGTGTTGTTTATAAAATTGTTGCGAAGTTCAAATCATAAGCTTGTTCACTTTTTTAGTTTACACAGGGCCTAGGCCATGCCTGCGAACATCGTGTACTGCGGTATGCATTTGCCCCCTATGCCCTCCCATGATGCATTGCGGTTCTGGAATCGCGATAAACCTTATGGAGGAAGGAAAAGACGTCTGGGGATTCATACAACAGGGCGCCACCAAGAGTTTTGCATGTATAGTCTAAATAAATCCAATGAAATCATCAGGACAGGCTGTCAAGGTACTCGATATGATGGGGCATGGTGTGCCCCCCCCCCCCCCTCCCATTGAGTATTCAGTGTGTGCTTGGAATCTCAGGAAACGTTTTAAAAAAAGGTGGGCCCACCTCTGTACAAGAGGAGAATAGGTGTTGAAATAATGGGAACGTAAGAGGGGTGGGTACTCTGCCCCCATATCGGGCATAGACAGGGGAACATGTAACGACCAAGCTGTTGCGATGCACGCGGAAATTCGAATTTCGCGCCAAGGGTCGAAGTTAAAGTATATATTATATTATCCAGAACCTTTTATATCATTACCGAAACGCCCACACTTTATGTTAAATGTCAAGGCAATAGAGGACAAGGTTTGCACAAGGGAGTGCCATTGAAATCACGAAAACAGTAAGTTAATGCCATCACTCAAAACAATACAGCTTGATTATAAGTAGAGTTTATCGCTTCATTGGTCGGTTTCAAAGGTTGGGAACTGAGAATAGTTCTGCAATTAAATTTCTTAATTACAGTTCAACGATATTCAGCAAGTAATGCAAATGAAACTTCTAACCAAATCTCTCGGGCATTTTGGAGAAATAGCAGCTAAAAATGCTGTTCGGAATGACTACTTGTGTAGTTAAGACGTAGATTAACCTCATCCCAATCTGAGGATCTTGTGAATTTTAATAAGTCATCATCAAGACATGTTGAAACTATCTTCGCTTTTATTTGCAAGACATGATCGAGGGTCATTGACACTGGGTCAACATGACTATGAGAGTGTAGTGATATTGGAAGTTCAAATACTAATAAAGGGGGGGGGGGGTGGACGAAATATAAGTATTGCAAGTATTGGTCGACACATGAAAGATGGAGGGGGTGGTAGTGGAAAACACTCAGTACATTGTAAAGACATCTCAACTTTAGATTAACGGGATTTCTGTAATAATCTACAGTTTCACTGGCCCAAAAAGTTATAAGAATATTGGGGATTGTGGGATCTTAAGGGTTAATCAAACAATGGGAAAGCACTGTCAAAAGAACAACATACCCTACAGAGGAATCTTCAAAAGAACAATAATTATTACCCCACCAAGGAATATCAAAAGAACAATACTATTTCACAAGGAAATTCCAAAAGAACAATACTACCCCTATACAGGAATTTCAGAACAAAACTGCCCAATAGAGGAATTTCAAAAGAACAAAACTACTCCGAGGGGATCCAAAAGAACAATACTACCCCACAAAGAGATTTCAAGAACAATACTATCCAACAGAGGGGGCACTATAGTGGAACAATAAAAGTACACCATTAATTTATCAATGATGTTAAGAAGGAAAACCTCAATCACACGCCTTGGATGCAGCTGCAGGCAAGTACGCGGACAAAGTCCGGATTTCAGATAATTATTATTTCGGATCACTATGAGCGTAACTTTAGCCAGATTTACCCAAACAGTAGTGCTCTGTGTACATTATAGACAAAGATCCAGGTCAAATCCGAGTGTGATTTTTCCCCTATACCCAAATGATGCCGAATTGTACTTGATTATTGATATGGAATATCTGACAGGAACATTGCCATGAATTTACATACGGCCCACGAATAAAAATTAACTAAAGTCAACCAAACTTGTTTTATTTTATGTTCATGATCACAAAATTGTACTCCCACTGCTTGGGGAAATCAACTCAGGAAGTCCAAGCGTGTAAAGCGCACGTTTGATTCCACATCACAGGCACGTGGCTGTGACAAAATTACTCAACGGGCGAGTCGTAAATTGCAAATTCCTCTTTTGTAGTTGTACTTTCAAATTGCTAAAAAAAAGGGCATCATCAGCCAAGAGAATAATGCTGATAAGTCCCTAAGGGGGAAGACCTCATCCTAGTCATCCAGAAGCAGTCAAACCTCTGACGGAATAACAATACTTGTCGGTACTTTTGCGATAGGTTGTAAGAGTTGTCAATTTGTTCAAGGTCTATAGCAGAGATAGACCTTTATCACGCCTGGTTCATCAATGCCTTGTTCCATGTGTGCATTAGCAAGAATGAATGCTGATTCTCATTGCACCAGACTGCTTTGTGTCCTTCCAGCCTCGGTTTGATCTCATCGATTTAGATAGAAGGACTAAAAGATGTCTACTCGGTGATAAAGGTATATTTCATGCCCCCTCTATAGTTCAACCAAGACCAGATAAATGGGTATTGTCAACGTTACGCCCTTTTCCAGCACACCCACTCAAGATGGTATGTTCCAGCTCTACCACTTTGTGTTCACGGAGGTTTGAAGTTTGAGATTTGTAGGTGGCTATATCCAAATGAAACAATTTTATTTTGGGTTGATCAACAAAAATTGACAGGGGGATTTGAACCTACGACTGCTCCGGATTATAACGCGTCGGCGCTCTTCCAACTGAGATAGCCCTGTTGGCGGTCTCCCTATATTTTTGTCAAATCTTTGTTCATGTTCGGGGATACCAGTCAGAAGCCATTTAACCAGTAAATGCCGTATAGCCAGGGTTTACCATTTGACATTTGAAAAATTATTGTAGGCCTAATATTAATTTAAATGTGACCAAGTTAGTGTGAAATTACCGAAGATAATTAAATTTTAATCATCACTATAGTCATGCAAATAGATATTAACTTTAAATAAGTAAACGCATTGAGCCAAGACTGTATTCATGATTTATGTCTTATCTACTACTCTATCAGCTTGATAACTTCTATCACCAGTGACCCTAGTCTCCACTTTCTGCCCACTTCAAGAAGGTAATATCACTATCGATTTGTGAGCCTGGGAAAATACTCGTACAATTTTTCAGAGAGGTTCAGCAATTTAATGAGAATTTATCATGATATGTACTCTAGTGGTACGCTGCACTTTCATTTTAAACATCGAAAAGACATGTGCACACAATGAATCATCGTATGACAGCACTTCGCTTATTAGCAGAGCTCACCAGTTATACTGATTGGTGCGCAAGAAAATGAAGTTGAGGGGTTAGAGAGGTAAGATGATTGGGAGGATGGAATGTGGGGGAGTGAGTTTGGATGTTGACAAAGTAGAGAGGAGTTGTAGAGTGTATAAACGGCTGCGTAGTTTAAGTTTAGAGTGTCATTGTTTTATTCCTTTCCAAAACTGCTTCAACCAGATGTACTATTAAGGTTGTGGAGGGATGGATAGACAGGTTCCAACCGATTGGGAGGATGGAATGTGGGAGAGTGAGTTTGGATGTTGACAAAGTAGAGATGAGCTGTAGAGAGTACAGCTGTGTAGTACGTATAAATTTAAACATAAATAATTGTGCTTGTTTTATTCCGTTTCAAAACTGCTTCTAACAGACTTTTACCAAAGTTGGTGGGGTGAGGGGTAGAGAGGTAAGATGTTTTTGAAGACGGAATGTGAATGGCTGAATTTAGATGGTGACAACGTGGAGAGGAGTTGAAGGACAGAGCGTACAGCTATGAGAGAGTACAGCTAAAACAGATATACTTTTTTCCTTTCCTGCTTCAAGCAGACTTACCGAAGAAATTGAGGAGGAGCTTGTTTCCTGGTCGTGCCCGGAGGTACCAGACATAATCCACCTCCTCCAGGTCACGTCTTAAGATGTTGACTGAAATATGTCCGATTCCAGCAACTTCGTAGGCAGTATTCTGAACTATCACAAAGCAAGAAATAGACAATGTCATGAATGGCTGGAAATAAGACTACCGCTTTTGTTTTCATAATAAACTGTACTTACTTGGGACGAGGGGAATGGTTCCCATGGGGCCTGGGCCCAATTTCATAGAGCTGCTTAAGCACAAAAAGTAGCTTAGCACAACAAAACTATGCTTACCAGAATAAGGTTACCAACCAAACTACCATGTCACATGTACAATTTGTAACTGGTATCCTGCTCATTTCTGCTAAGCAACAAATTGTTAAGCAATTTTTTCTGCTTAAGCAGCTATATGAAATTGGGCCCTGACCTATTTCTGGGTCAGTGTGACCCGATATCTGTGTCAAAATAACCCAGCAAAGGGTCAACATGACGCAGAATCTGAGTTAATACCCATCCGGGTCAGCTTTACCCATAAATGGGTCAGACTTCCACTTCTGACCCAATAGTTAAAAAGAAAAAATGCTCAGTGAGTGCAGCTTGTTGGTTAATTGAAATTTCAACATTCGTCTTCTCATCCTTCCAGTAGTGCGACAATCAAACTTGTTTCCCATTTCATGTAGTTTAACCATTTTCATTTACAATTCAATGAAAAGCTTTATATATTTCGATTACTGATTCGATTCCGCTTAGATAATGTAGCTTTATTTCCTCGGGGCAAACATTTACATAATTAAAGTAAGGTCAAAGATTTAAATCGGCGTGGAATTAATTTCAAAAATAAACCACTGTTTTATGAATACGTCCGACACATTCTTGTCAGGTCGTATTTGTAAATTTTAATTAAGAAATCCCAAGTGCCAAATGAACGAGTTCATAAACTTAAACCTAAATTTAAACCTAAATTTCGCAATTAGTTGCAAATGACAAGGAATAAAATGCTCATCATTAGTCCAAGAGATGGCCGTGACGTATCTCCTCCTCCATTCCCCTTCAGCAAGAGTAGGAGATCGAAACCTTTATGTTTAGAAACCTAACCACGTTCCTTCATTCCGTAGCCACCAGCAATCAGACAATTGACACATTATTATGGCACGTTTTGCCTCGTCCAATGACGCCTGTACCACGGACGAAGACACAAACTCTGCCAGTGTTCCCCGGTAGTGTCTGACCGCCGGGGGCCATTATTCACCTTTCCCCCCTCAAGCTTCGTCTGAATTTAACCAATCCTCATGCTCAACAGCACAATAAAAGCGTGATCTTTGAGCGTGCAGGCTTCAATTTAGCAACAACGACATCAAAAATTGATTCTCTTGCCTCTGTCGTGTTTTTTTTCTTTCTTCTCCCGAGTCTTTCCCTGATAAAGGTTCCGTTCGGGCGTTTTGAGGAGAATTGTTACTGCCTGGTTGGGTTGCCGGTCATTGTGGGGCAAAACAAATCAGCAAATTTATTTGAACCTAAGAAAAAGAACGATCTACCAAGAGCACGCTTGAGAGAGGGAGAGACCTCGGCGGAAAATTCAAGATTGTGAAATTACTTTTATTCAAGCCCGTGGCAAGAATCTGTAAGTATGACCAGTGGTTAAATAATTGTCCAATTTTGCAATTCAGGGGAATGCTGAAAATTTAGTAAAACATAATGCAAAAGGTCCAGTGTACCTTTTTGATTAAGGGTAATGTTGGTGTTTCCGGTAAGGTAAAACTATTAAAATCTCCTTATATTCAAGGTAAATATCGCATAAAGAACATTTGTTTGTGATGACGTCATCACAAAGGTTGGTCACGTGTTTCAGCAATCAACTTAAAAAAGTGTTGGTGTAAAAACCTGTAGGTGACAGGTGTTGAATAAGCCCATTATTCAAATACTTTGACATGTTGTATTTTGTCTCATTGTTCACTAAAGCCCTTTCACACGATAGCGATTTAGCAAGGGTCCCTTGTGTATTTTTAGCACGGTAGCGAAATGTTACACAATGCACCTTGTGTGAAAGGACAACAATGTTTATACTGTCCTTAAAATACGGCAAACTTGAGAAAATTTCACTAGGGACCTCGGACAGTCCAAAAATTGTTGTCCTTTCACACGAATTGCAATCTGTAAAGTTTCGCCACGCCCAAATTAAGCAAGGAACCCCTGCGTTACTGCTGTTGTGTGAAGAGGGCTTTAGTATCTCCTACAAGATAAGAGTTACACATGACACTACCGGAACAAGGTCAGTCTCTACTCTGCTCTTACTTAGTGAGACCATACAATGGAAGGGAACTCTTTTTACTTACATACAACATCTAGGACAAGATTCAAGTTGGATCGTAAATAAATGTCTTCCGTTCAGTATATACAATACAAAACCCTTTTCCAATGAGCACCTAAACACACGATTACATCTCATATTGATTCACGACGTCACACTGTCCCGTGCACCCTTCGATTTCTGTCCCTATTACCGGAGGGTCTCTGATGAAAATCACTATTTTGGAACAGCTTCATTTGACACGCATGCCCTCTGGAGATCTAAGAGCAGGTGGATTCGGTAGCTGTGTATGGGAGCTATTTGTTTTAGAATCGTACAAGCAGACTAGAACGCCCGTGAAGAGTTTACAATCCCCCCTCAAGCCTCACTGGCCAATTAGGTTAAAAAAGGTCTACTGGAGAAGATGCCTCACGGAATATGCAAAAGTATCATCCCGAGAAGGAGGTGGATACATTAGCATAATCAAAGCTTTCTGGGTCACAGTCAAGACATATTTGTCTTAAATTTATATAATTATGTGAATTCCTGATGCCAAATTAAAGGCACTGGACACGTTTGGTAATTGTCCAAGACCAGTATTCTCACTTGGTGTATCCCAACATATGCATAAAATAACAAACTTGTGAAAATATGGGCTGAATTGGTCATCGAAGTTGTAAGAAAATAATGAAAGAAAAAAAACACCCTTGTTGCACACATTTGTGTGCTTTCAGATGCCTGAAAAGGGCTTCAGACCTGAAGTCTTTTTCAGATTCAAATATTTTAGTGAGAAATTACCTCTTTCTCAAAAACTACGTTACTTCAGAGGGAGTCGTTTCTCACAATGTTTTATACTATCAACAGCTCTCCGTTGCTCGTTACCAAGTAAGTTTTTATGCTAATATATATTTTGAGTAATTACCAAACGTGTCCAGTGCCTTTAAAGAAACAGATCTAAACGTCCATGATATTTCCTTTTTTTTCAAGGCTAAAAGCCGCTCTTGGGATAAGAATTGAAGCTGCAAGAAGAAAATATTTAAGATGAAAATAACTCAGGGGAGCTGAAGGTATGAACTGATAATTCCTCTTGAAAAAGTCCAGATTGCAGGATGGAGGGAAATTATGCACCAGGAAAGGAGTTCCAAAGAGAGATGCATTAGGCCTACGTGGAATAAAGCTGTTGGAACGGCTGTTTACTTTTTAAGGGACAACACAATACTTGTCACATTTTTGTTTGATTTCGATGGGAAATATTTCAACGGGTAAAGTTAATACATAAGTCTGAGAAGGTCCAGCTTGCATTCGGTGTCAATGTCAACATTTCTCATCCCAAAATAGTTCTGCATGTAAATGTTCTACATATCTTTGAGACAAATCTCTCTTCACCTTTTGATTCGATGCGTGTCGCGGAGCTCGTCACGAATTATTGGATTGTTTGTGTTCATATCAGCATGTGGCGCCTGTGAAATTACGTCTTTTTACTGAATCGGTTGCTCCCGCAGCTATCACATCACACGACAGTGACATAAACAGGCTCCGAGTGAGTATCGAAGCATCCAGGAATAACTCTCCCACAGGCTGTCCACTCCAACCAACAAACCAGTCTCCATACCCCTGGATATATGGAATGTTTTGATAAACTAGTCCCGTGGTGAAAAGGGGGGGTCTGCGGTATGACGCCAGAAGAACGATGCTATCTCATTCGTCTTCTTCTTGTTTGATAAAAAAAAAGGGAACAGGGAATTCAACAGAGAATCTCGAAGGGATTTCCAAGTTGTCTTTTCTTGAGGCCAAGAACCTTCCCGTCAATAATTTATACAGACTATAGTATAGCTGGTTGATCTGAATAATGTTTGTCCAAGCTTAATTCGTATATTCGGGCATACATAGCAGTAAAATCGTTGACAGCATGATGAACATCTGAGTTGCATTGATATTGCAAAGTCCTTGGAGAGCAAACGGCGACCTGGCGTGAATTGTGTAGGAAGATTGGAATTATTCTTGAGTGAGGAAGAGAGACATAATTGCGATCATGGGATCAGAAATAGCCAGAGGAAAAGAAGATTGCCTGAGAAAGAAAACTAAAAATCTATGTCAAAGTACCGGAACGGGAAAAGAGGAGAATCCGAGAGAAAAACAAATTGAAATGAAGACACAGATGGTTGACTTCAATTTCAATTTCATTTCATTTCACTTCAATTGGCAGGCAATTTTACGATTGTTTGTCCATCATGTCTACCTGTTTACATTGATGAGAACTTTTGGAAATTGTATTTTAAGTATGCATATAAATAGACGTTAGACACGTTGGTACAATGGTGTAGGGTTGATCACGGCTACACTAAGATGACATCGAAAACCCATCTGCACCCAGAACAACCCTATAAGGTCGTGATTGGATTACTCTAGCAGCCATTTAAGTTTGTGCATGCCATTTTGTGTTTTACCATTCAAATGAAACCGAGGCTCGGTGGGGAAATAGTCTGGCTCTTTTTTTATGCAGATGAGGATATAGTGGTTTCTTTACTTGCCTTCCACCTCAGGAACCCTCGTTCGAAATCCATCAGGGGCACTATAATGTGGATTGGGTTTTCAGTCCCTCTCTGATTGCGTGTGTTTACCCTGGAATAATTCTCTGGGGTTTTCCTCCCACATCTACAACTGAGAATTCCTTCCTTGTCTTCTCTCCATGGGGTTCTTGGCTAGTTGTATAGTGATTCAGTTCACTTTTCTGAAAGTCATTGGCCTGAAAACCAGAATTAATCAATTAAATTAAAATGAGGATATTACTAGTCTCTTATCAAGGGGTTACCCATGACATTCTATAGTCTACCCAGGAGGATATCGTGTGGGAACATCTTTCTTCCAATTATAATGGCAACAGTTTTCAATAATTGTTTTATTTTTATTTTTATCTATTTTTTTAATTTTTATTATAACTTCTGTCAGTGCATTTTAAAAATCGCTTGATGCTTTAGTTTTCAATGTTCATGTATACAAGTATTGTAAATGTATTTTTTACTTAATAAGTATTGTTCTTATGTTTTTTCTTTAGATTCCTTTTTATTTTGCACACTGCGTGACGAAGAATTTCATGTTGTTTTAAACCAATGTGACCAATAAATAAATGAATGAATGAATGAATAAATGAATGAATAAATGAATAAATATTGCATGAACACCATAAAACCCAGGTTTTTCTTCAAGAAACCATTCACTCTTAAGAATGTAGACAAGGCGCTGGATCATTTATCCTCCCAGCCTCAAACTAAGATAACCAAGTGTGATGTGAAATGTCTCCCAAACCTATTCCTTGGAGCTTTTTCATCTTGGGGAATGGGGGCGGACTTTGGGTATCTTGTCCTGCCTGTGGATCCCGCCTGGCACCGGAGCATTGAATTTGGGTTTTCAGTCCCTACCTGGTTGAGTTTTCCCTATTTGGTAGTTTTCCTCCCACATCGCATCAGTTGTTCTTCATCTTCGTCTTAGGTATCTTCCAGGGGACGGGTTACAAGGGTGGCCTTGGGTATCTTGTCTTGTATGTGGGTCCGTCCTAGCACCAGATCCTTGGATTGGGTTTTCAGTCTCTACCTGGTTGAGTTTTCCCTATTTGGTAGTTTTTCTCCCACATCTGATCAGTTGTTCTTCATCATCGTCTTAGGTATCTTCCATGGGGACGGGTTACAAGGGTGGCATTGTGGTATCTTGTCTTGTATGTGTCCGTCCTAGCACCAGATCCTTGTATTGGGTTTTCAGTCTCTACCTGTTGGGTTTTCAGTCTCTCTGTTGGGTTTTCCCCACATCTTTACGGCCTACGGGTTACAAAGCTGACCTTGTGGTGTTTTGTCCTGCCTGCGGATTTCACCTAGCACTCGAGCCAGTTGAATTGGGTTTTCAGTCTGCACCCACCTGGTTACGAGGGTCTTCCACAATTGGGCGTTTTCCTGCTACATCTGAGCATGTCTTTATCATCGGCGTGTCGTTGGCCGAGCGGTCTAGTTCACTGGACCCAAGCTCTGGTTGTTGTCAGCAGCAGAGTGTGGGTTCGAATCCCGGTCATAACACTCGTCCCTTTCTCAAGGGACGAGTACGTCCCTTGAGAAAGGGACTTAACCACAACTGCTTGGTAAAAAGTTGGGGAGGTAGTGCATTCTGCTCTATCAGCCATAGGCTCCCATGGATGATACCCGTGCCTACATCTTTACTGAATGTGAAGGGGGTAACCCTGTTTCAGCCTCAGGAGTAGATGACAACGTGCCCCTCTGGTGACAGTTGATTTAGCTCAATATCACAAACAGTGTAGCCCTCATCTTGAAGTGGCCGTCCTTGGCCTTTTGATGTTAAGCAATCCCTCATAAAAATAAAAAAAGTAAAAATATGTATAAAAACGTCTTAGGTATCCTCTGGCACGGGTTTCAGAGCTGGTCGTAATTAAGTGTCCATCGGGTTCATTACCAGAAAGTTTTGAAATAAATGAATTATGTGTAGAGGGCTGGATCACTTCCTTGAAGGCCTCTATTCGGTAACAATGTGAGGGTAAACACCTCATGTCAACGGATTTCAAATTAAACAGCCACAGGTTCATCATTCTTCACGTCTTCATCTTTTGATGGGAATCCAATCTGTCCTGTAGGGAGCGATACCACGAAATCTACCGTGTTAAATTCTACAGCAGACAGCTTCTCAAACATCCAGCTGTCACTTTTTATTTTGGATTTCAACTTGGATTTCAGCCGAATCGGGTTCCATTTTATTGAAGAGTGTACTTTTAGAACAAATTAATCTGCCAGGGAAACTGGATATTATGCAGTGGTGTTCGGACTTAAAGGGTAGATGTTTATAGATTGATGGATACCAACAAGTATGAAGCTTTCATTTTAGATAAATTTGGAATGATGATTCACATGATTTGTTTTTTTGGAATGTTATTTTTGTGGCCAAACCAGCCCCTTCCCTCTAAACTCCCCTCCCCTCGCCTCTGTCTTCTTTGTTCATCCCTTGCTTTTTCTGTGCAATTTCTGCCTCTCTCTCTTTTCATCTCTGTCCACTAATGGACTGCTTCTGTTACTGTGTATGTGTGATGTGCGGTCATCTAGCCTTTGAGAAAGACTCTGCTGGGGTCGAAACGTCAGACCATAAACTGTTTTATTCTTGATTTGTTGTACTTTTATTTATTTATTTATTTATTTTTTTTGTGGGGGGGGGGGCATTTAGACTCTGTCCTTTGGTTGCTGGTAAGCAATTTGCAACAGCTAATTCTATTTTCTCTGTTATTTACTTCAAATAGACCTTTGTCGCTCCGTGTCATCTTTTCAATGTCCCTCCAAATTAACTAAACATATCACATCTCATCAAAAACAACATATTCCCCCCCCCCACCCTTGATACTCTGATGCACTCTAAAAACCCTCGTGTCAGGAATGACACAGATTCTGGGTCACGTCCCAGGGGGGGGGGGGCCTGAATACTGGATCAAACATGGAATTTTAACTCGGGTTCTGCGTCAGTTTGACTCATTTATGAGTCAAACTGACACAGCTTCCGGGTCATACTGACCCAGACATGGGTCAGACCCCTTGGAACCCAAAATCCGGGTCAATTCTGACCCTGTAGCTGTTGTGTTTTTGTTTTTTTCTTTTAGTGTGTCCGAGTGGAATACAATTTTTTGAACAGAAGAAAAGCAAGATGACTTCTATACCTGATAGAGATTTATAAAGTACAATAAATTTAAAAGATGCTGACATTACCAAAAGATCCTCGCTTCAGCCTGTATTCAGTTTCCTCAGCCTCGTGCTTTGTTATAAAGGAGTACTCAAAACTGAAGACGCCATACCCGTAGTGTCTGCGATTTCCAATCATGTGATATTCTAACCTCAGCTGATTGGTCGTTGATAAGTGAGGATCTGGTCGTTTGAAATTGCAGTATTTGGAGGATTTCTTGCCCTCAATAATCTAAAGAAAATGAAAATTGAAAATGAAAATTGAAATTGAAATAATTTCAATCATACTTATTTCACTAGGGACGGAACAAAATATTAATGGTTTGCCATATATATCGCGTATGAAATTGATAGAATTCCGAATAAACATCTGGGAAAATGAAGAGTAATCCTTTAAGAATTTGGAGAGACCAATTTGGGCAGTCGGGTTGGCGTAGTGGTATCTTTCCTCGCCTTCCACCTTTATGACCCTGGTTCGAATCCACTCTGTGGATTGGGTTTTCAGTCCCTACCTGATAGCATGGGTTTTCCCTGAACATTTCTCTTATGATTTCCTCCCACATCTACAACTAAAATTGGCTAGTATAGTGATTAAGTTCGCTGTTCTGAGGGTCCTTGGCTCTACAACCAGAATTATTATAATGAAATAAAATGACCGAGCTCACACCTCGCTGGATACGTATAGGTTAAAATAACTTTCAATAATTCTCCCGAACAGTGAGAAACACTACTTCAAAACCTCATAACCATATTCCTTGTGATGTAGTGATTGAATGATACATCGTTTTGGGGCATATTCTGAGATTTCAAAATTTCGCGTCCAAAATGTGCTAAAAACCATTGCCCCTGTTTACTCAACTACCTCAGCTAAAAATACCTCAGCCCCCCCAAAAATATTTTTAAAATGCATAAAATGAATGTTCGATGCTTTAAATGTGGGGTTTCTTTGTATCATCTGAAAACATACAGTACAGTGGACAGTTTGGAGTTAAATGCACCTCTAATTTAGTCATTGGGGGTTAGTGGCTTCAGTTTGAGGCCCTAACATGGTACATCGAATCAAAATACGCCTGCAACGAGCATGAGACACAAGTTAATCCAATTCAAACTCAAATTTATAATCCGTACTTCATGAATATTTCTAAACAATACAGAACCACAAAATGAATTTACGAAGTCATGAAGTCATTACAAGACAGAAATCAAAGGTATCGTCAGAAGCCAGGGCTTGTGGTGAGATGTCTGATGGCAGACAGACACACATAAACAGGAACAAGAACGTACAGAGAGACAGGTTGAACAAAGACAGAAACGATGAAAGACAATAAGAATCTAAGTGTTACCACCTGCACCTTTGCACAACACTGGCGGTAGTGCTAAATATTTGAAGGGATATACGCCGGTTTGAGGTAGACAGCATGTACTGTCGCGTTAAGCACGGTCACCAGGCATACAATGGCTATTGGCATTATAACCCTCAAATCATCATTCATATTTGATGAAGACTCTTAGCAAGCCCCATGGTAGTTATTGAGAACAAACACGATTAGAAAGCAAACATACAATCTAAAAAAACACGGCTGTTTCCAAATATTTTATCCCGGTTGTTTTCAGAGACACCGTCTCCCTCAAAATTACATTCTGAAACCGCGTCTTGGTTTCATCAAGTATTCGTTTTAAGCGAAATGTTTCCTAAAAAGAGGTGCTTCAAGGTCAAATTTAGTTTGTGACGCACTTATTTTCCAATAGATAGAGTCCCAATGAACAAGTCTCTGTACTCACGTTAAACAAGTGTAAATTATCATTTTATTTCATAGAAAAAAATGTCCGAGAAAAATTTGAAGCATGTGACGTCATTGGTCAGCAAAAACCAATCGGTCTGTACATTCCAAGGAGGAATGTCTGCGCCAGTCGTGAGCTCAAATTCAATGGCGTTTTGATTGAATATCATCAGAATTCAGGATTAAACTTAAAATTCTCCGTATATAAAAATACAAACCATATAAATTTGAAATGAGACGTCATCAAACGCTTTGGGATGTTGACAAAATCTTAATAATTGTACTTGAAGGGCATCAAACACAGAGGCATTTTACACCATTTTAACATGAGGTTGGCGACTTGTAATTTGTTTCCCGTTTCCATAAGGACTCAATTGGAAAATGAGTGCATCACAAAACTGAATTTGACATTGTAGCCTCCCAGAATACTTGGTTGGTAAGGTCAGCACAATGAACAATACAATGATGACGAACATTCCCACTTCAAGATTCAGATCAATCATCAGAACGAAAGTCACCGTCAGAGATTTGGTTTTTAATTTGCTCTGCAGAGAAAGATCAACAACGAAGAGAGACGACCCTTTGGATACCTGATTGATGAACTAATTATTTCAATTAATCAAGAGTCGGGACCATGTACATAGTTGTCATCAGGAAACATAAAGGACGGACGGATGTATATGGGTAAATGCTTGCTTTATAGTATGGTAGTCTAAAACCAGAAAAATTAAAATTAATGTAGTAAAACATTATTATGATTGATGGGAATACATCACTCTTGGAACATGTACACAAGGCCGCTCTTCGCACAATACAAAACATAAGACATTATCAAAGTAGATGATTAATATTAATGAGATATAAAGCAGAGCCATAATGACGTTCGTTGACAGCGAATCACGTTGTGCTCTCAAGGATAATGGTTCAGTGTGAGAGGGCGCTATTTCAGTTGGCTGGCCCGAGGGATAAGCTAAGATTTTTGCTGTTTTAAAATAGACATGTCTTTTGCAACGTCACACAGCAGCAAGTGTTGCCGACTAACTAATTAATTGGTCAAAGTACAGGTGGCCTTCACTGCAACAATAGCAATTTACCATATACATAAAAAGGGAATAAATGTTTAATTACAAAGGGCAGATTGTGCCAATCTACTTGTACATTGTGTGCCGCTCAAGGCCGCCCAAAATGGTCATCAATATTTGGTTAAAAGGGAGGGTGAGTAATTCGGCAATGCTTTCGCTCATGTTTGATAACGATATGCACAACCTCAACCAATGAAATGTCAGTTTACTGATCAGACGACTCAAGACAGTACGTTCACAAAATGGCCGACTGTGTAAAAAGGTTGGACCAGTTTGTACACACCGTTTAGGTCAAGGTCAGTTTATGATAAATATCTTGTCAAACTAAAACCACCTTGCATTGGCCGCCATCTTCGATGCCAAACAATGGAAACGTGCACGCGTGTACGCACTGCGAACGACGCTCAGCCAATAATAGCTTCTCGTTGACCTCAGTCATGGGACTGTTTTGGGCTTGTGATGACGTCATTTGAAAGGGGTCTATCATGGAGAGAATCGGTGTGTTGAATTGTAACCTTCAACCCGCCTGAAACCACCGTTCTGTCTTTTACATTTTACATAGCCAACGGTAAACACCTTTAAGGTTTAATGGAAAATGTGACGCCTTTAAAGGCACTGTACACGTTTGGTAATTACTCAAAATATATATTAGCATAAAAACTTACTTGGTAACGAGCAACGGAGAGCTGTTGATAGTATAAAACATTGTGAGAAACGACTCCCTCTGAAGTAACGTAGTTTTTGAGAAAGAGGTAATTTCTCACTAAAATAATAAAAGACTTCTGACCAGAAGCCTTTTATTCCTATCTGAAAGCACACAAAATTGTGCAACAAGGGTGTTTTTTCTTTCTTTATTTTCTTGCAACTTCGATGACCGATTCAGCCCAAATTTTCACAGGTTTGTTATTTTATGCATATGTTGAGATACACCGAGTGATAATACTGGTCTTTGATAATTACCAAACATGTTCAGTGCCTTTATAGTAATTTGTTTGTAATTATTCTTCCACGGCACCGTTTTACCGCTTTCTGCATAATACACAGCCTTCACATTACGGGTAAGGTCAATTAGTCTCCATTTCAGGGCAGAGAAGGAGACTACGGAATAAAAAAAGATAATCACAAAGGTGACTGCGAGGGCACATGTAGAGTACACTAAACATCTTAGCTGTAATCACTAACCAAGCGATTGATCATCCGGTAAAGTCACTGCATCAAATCTAGCGTATAGAACTTCCCTAGATCCATCTGTGACGTCTGTCACTGGTCCATTTAACTAACTGTCAAAGCCCTGACTGCCATCAATCTATTACATCGTCGAGGTTAATGGATGATCAACATTTCTATTTCTTGCTTGATGGGGGAGGGACAAAAGACACAGTCATGGAGAGAGTGGTATGACGGGTAGCGGTGAATTGGCAAGAGACTGGAGATGGTGAAATGTCAAATTTAGACAACCAACCTTATGAATTCGTTCTGTTTGTTGTATGCGCTGACAATATGAGTCATACCATTTTGTTTTTAAGATTTCAAATTGTTTAGACTATTTAATTGCTAGGTTGACTATTTTTGGATACTGCAAAAAAACATCATTTCAAACGGGTTCATGTTGAACAGTTTGGTTAAAGGTGAAATGAAAAGTCGTCAATAGAGTTTAAAATATTAACAACATTTTCTTTAAAAGATGGAGGTACATTGGTTTGAAGATGTTGTCAAGTATTGGAAACGAACTAAATTTGTGTCAAATCTTGTTGGCTCACGTCATTCTTATAAAAATGATGTTGGGTTGAACAAAGAAAAGTTGACTTGAGCAAGATTTGAATCTGCGACTTCCGGGAAAAGAGATAATGCCGGTACTCTACCAACTGAGCTTATAGTTTAGGGTTAGGATAGATTTGGGATTAGGGTTAGGAATAAAATAGGATTGAGGTAAGGTTAGGGTTAGCATAGGTTTTCGGTGTTATGGTTATAATAGAGATATGATAGGATGGGTTATAGGATATGGGTTTTATTAATATGACCCCAATCATTACCGAAAGAAATCCCTATACCTAACATTATCCTATATTGTAGCGTTTGGCCCAGACCGTTCAGCGAGAGGGCGCCAGCACGGGCTCGGTGGGAGCCGTGTTACCGAGCGGCCTCCTGGAGGGCGCTGTGACACGGCACCGTTGTTAGAGCTGTGTCGCAGCGGGCCCCTCGCTGAACGGCTGGGACACCCGTCTCGTTGGGAAGACGTGGCCTAAACGTTCTTCTTGTCATGTGAGTCTTGGAGTAGAGACGTGTTGAATAAACCAGTAAAGAATTGACCGAGAAAACTGTATCCTGCTGTGTGTTTTTGTTGTGTTCTGCTGAGAAGAATCTGTGGACAAATTCTTGTTACATTGGTGGCAGCGGTGGGATCGGGACGGGTTCCGAGGGAGCCGTTCTGTGCTTCCCCGCAGCATGCCCCAGAGACCGGGGAGGGGTTGGGGCGGTCCCACACGGAACCGACCTTTTCTCCCCCGTGGTATTCGGCGGGGGACATCAGAGCGCGGCTCT
Source organism: Leptasterias polaris (assembly GCA_037783415.1). Classification (NCBI taxonomy): domain Eukaryota; kingdom Metazoa; phylum Echinodermata; class Asteroidea; order Forcipulatida; family Asteriidae; genus Leptasterias; species Leptasterias polaris. Next base: position 3,039,041 of record JAZGTN010000098.1, read on the forward strand.
TTTCGGAGCCGGGCCACCCTCACCCCGGACATGCGGTTGTGGGGCAGCTCTCTTCGGGGCCTTTCTTCCGGGAGCGTGCCCAGTCTACACCGCAGCGGGTCCAGGGGCCACGAAGTCATGGCACGGAAGTGCGCGGTCTTGTTGACCAGAGGCGGACAGCACAAGCCTATGAGACAGAGAATTTGATTCAACTCGACCCCGCACATTTCTTTTGTGCGGAGCCTGTCAATCAGCTCCGCACTGTACAAACCAATGGAGCGGAGCACACGGCTCAGCTCCGCACTACACAAACCTATGGAGCGGAGCCCACGGCTCAGCTCCGCACTGCACAAGCCTATGGAGTGGAGCCCATGGCCCAGCTCCGCACTGTACAAACCAATGGAGCGGAGCACACGGCTCAGCTCCGCACTACACAAACCTATGGAGCGGAGCCCACGGCTCAGCTCCGCACTGCACAAGCCTATGGAGTGGAGCCCATGGCCCAGCTCCGCACTGTACAAACCAATGGAGCGGAGCCCACGGCCCAGCTCCGCACTGTACAAACCTATGGAGCGGAGCCCACGGCTCAGCTCCGCACTGCACAAACCTATGGGGCGGAGCCCACGGCCCAGCTCCGCACTGTACAAACCTATGGAGCGGAGCCCACGGCTCAGCTCCGCACTGTACAAACCAATGGAGCGGGGCCCACGGCCCAGCTCCGCACTGTACAAACCTATGGAGCGGAGCCCACGGCTCAGCTCCGCACTGCACAAACCTATGGAGCGGAGCCCACGGCTCAGCTCCGCACTGCACAAACCTATGGGGCGGAGCCCACGGCCCAGCTCCGCACTGTACAAACCTATGGAGCGGAGCCCACGGCTCAGCTCCGCACTGCACAAACCTATGGAGCGGAGCCTGTCAATCAGCTCCGCACTGTACAAACCTATGGAGCGGAGCCTGTCAATCAGCTCCGCACTGTACAAACCAATGGAGCAGAGCCCACGGCTCAGCTCCGCACTACACAACCCTATGGAGCGGAGCTTGTGAACCAGCTCCGCACTGTACAAACCAATGGAGCAGAGCCCACGGCTCAGCTCCGCACTACACAACCCTATGGAGCGGAGCTTGTCAATCAGCTCCGCACTGTACAAACCAATGGAGCAGAGCCCACGGCTCAGCTCCGCACTACACAACCCTATGGAGCGGAGCTTGTGAATCAGCTCCGCACTGTACAAACCAATGGAGCAGAGCCCACGGCTCAGCTCCGCACTACACAACCCTATGGAGCGGAGCTTGTGAATCAGCTCCGCACTGTACAAACCAATGGAGCAGAGCCCACGGCTCAGCTCCGCACTACACAACCCTATGGAGCGGAGCTTGTCAATCAGCTCCGCACTGTACAAACCAATGGAGCAGAGCCCACGGCTCAGCTCCGCACTACACAACCCTATGGAGCGGAGCTTGTGAATCAGCTCCGCACTGTACAAACCAATGGAGCAGAGCCCACGGCTCAGCTCCGCACTACACAACCCTATGGAGCGGAGCTTGTGAATCAGCTCCGCACTGTACAAACCAATGGAGCAGAGCCCACGGCTCAGCTCCGCACTACACAACCCTATGGAGCGGAGCTTGTCAATCAGCTCCGCACTGTACAAACCAATGGAGCAGAGCCCACGGCTCAGCTCCGCACTACACAACCCTATGGAGCGGAGCTTGTGAATCAGCTCCGCACTGTACAAACCAATGGAGCAGAGCCCACGGCTCAGCTCCGCACTACACAACCCTATGGAGCGGAGCTTGTCAATCAGCTCCGCACAGTACAAACCAATGGAGCAGAGCCCACGGCTCAGCTCCGCACTACACAACCCTATGGAGCGGAGCTTGTGAATCAGCTCCGCACTGTACAAACCAATGGAGCAGAGCCCACGGCTCAGCTCCGCACTACACAACCCTATGGAGCGGAGCTTGTGAATCAGCTCCGCACTGTACAAACCAATGGAGCAGAGCCCACGGCTCAGCTCCGCACTACACAACCCTATGGAGCGGAGCTTGTCAATCAGCTCCGCACTGTACAAACCAATGGAGCAGAGCCCACGGCTCAGCTCCGCACTACACAACCCTATGGAGCGGAGCTTGTCAATCAGCTCCGCACTGTACAAACCAATGGAGCGGAGCCCACAGCTCAGCTCCGCACTGCACAACCCTATGGAGCGGAGCTTGTGAATCAGCTCCGCACTGTGCAAACCAATGGAGCAGAGCCCACGGCTCAGCTCCGCACTACACAATTCTATTGTGCGGAGCCTGTCAATCAGCTCCGCAAACAACCCCATGGAACGGAGCCAACGGCTCAGCCCCGCACTGTACAAACCTATGGAGCGGAGCCTGTGAATCAGCTCCGCACCTGCGGAACGAGTGGAGGATGGAGCGGATGGAGTGGGAACCGACGGAGACCCAGCGACAGCCACCGCCGGGGACGGCCGGACCAGAGACACAAGGCCAACAGCCATAGTAGGACAGACTTGCCAGCCTTTTTGTTGTTGTTGTTGTTGTTGTTGTTGCGTGTTCCCACCGGGACGGGAGTTCGCTGCCTGCTTGGGGACAAGCAGTGTTCTTGGAGGGGGCAGTGTAGCGTTTGGCCCAGACCGTTCAGCGAGAGGGCGCCAGCACGGGCTCGGTGGGAGCCGTGTTACCGAGCGGCCTCCTGGAGGGCGCTGTGACACGGCACCGTTGTTAGAGCTGTGTCGCAGCGGGCCCCTCGCTGAACGGCTGGGACACCCGTCTCGTTGGGAAGACGTGGCCTAAACGTTCTTCTTGTCATGTGAGTCTTGGAGTAGAGACGTGTTGAATAAACCAGTAAAGAATTGACCGAGAAAACTGTATCCTGCTGTGTGTTTTTGTTGTGTTCTGCTGAGAAGAATCTGTGGACAAATTCTTGTTACAATATTATACGATCCTATATTAATCTAACCCTAATTTTATCCTAACTAATTGAACCATGCCCTGCCCTCTAGCCCTATGATTGGCGGTCTCCCTGTTTTGTCAGTATGTTTGTCCGGGTGCTTTTTTGAAATGTTCACAGTGAAATCAGTTTTTCATTTAACAAAAAGATTTAAAACATGGGTATTTTTCTATTCAGACCTACAATGAAACGCGATGGACGGAACCAGTGCTTTCGACACGTTTGCTGACAGATCGGCTTTAACCATTACACTAAATGATCACATCAACAAAACCCAAAACGATCCCTCAAAAAGCCCCCTATCATTTGAAAATCACCAGAGTGACTTTTAAGCCACAATTCAATTCAAGTCACAATTCAATTCAAGTCACAATTCAATTCAAGTCAACATTTATTTAATACCACTCTTCTCAAAACATAAAATAAGAATATTAGATAGATGAGCGAAATGATAAGCACAGAAGGTGGCAGGGGAAGAGTTAATCTATGTAGACCAAAATAAAGAGAGTATACGAGGCTGTCAGATCAAGCTAAGGCTTTACAGCGTAGAAAGACAAAATACAAACGTGGAGACAAGACAAACAGGTAACGCAAACATAAAACAAAAAACAGACTGTGGATGCAATGAGAGAAATATGTCTAATCAAGCAGAGCAGGAGCTGGACTGACAAGAAGAGAGCTACGCCACATGAGAGAGGAGAAATCTTTGTAAGAAGACAATGGTCTTATAAGTTATAGTCTCCTGGTCGAGACACAAATAATAGTTTGTGACAATGACAGATATCATAAAAGTGGCTCACCTTTAAATAGATTTGTTCTTCGTTGCAGTAATTGACGGATTTATTAATGGAGTCCAGGAAGAAATCACCAAACACAACTTTGATTCGACCATCGATATTGAAGTTTTCAAGTTCGTAAAAATAAATGTGTGAGCTCGACGTCTTGTGCGGAAGAGGAAAACCCGGGGATGTGACAATTCCATGAGATGACCACGTGCTATTCCCTTGCACATAGTCAAAGAAGTACTTGTAATCTGCAGTGAGAGAAAAGGAGGAAGGGAGAAGAAGAAAAACATGTTCTAAATGGCGTTTTACCCTTAACTATTCCGTCATGTAACTAAACCAAACAAATCAATTTAGATAATGCAGTATGGACAAAATTGGACTTAATCTCAATGCGAGTTACGGACGGTGACTCCTCCTGGGTCAGAATTTACTCGGATTCTCAGTCACAGGGGGCCTGACCAGTATATCTGGGTCAGGCTGACCTGGAAACTGGTTTAACAAATGGGATTTTAACTCTGAATCTACGTCAGTTTGACTCGTTTCTGGGTCATTTTGACACAGATTCCGAGTCGAAGTGACCCATAAACAGTCCGGGTCACCAATACGGATTAATTCCGACCTGGGAGTCCTAAACATGCAATGGTTCTAATAAGAACTGGCGTACCCTTTCAGGACCACAACAACTCAGAGAGAGTGAGAGTGTGTGTCTTACCGCAAACTCACTAGATTCTATCCCCACCATGTTTCAAAGCACAAAATATAAAAATCAACAAACACACCCAAATGGACACTCGATTTCACGAATAGACTTTTCAAGTTTCTTGTAAAAATTCTCCGAAGCAAGGGCATGTTATGAAAAGTGAAATGTAAAACGTGAAAAAACTCCCAGGTAAGAATTGACCCGGATCAGAGACCCGTGGGGCCTGACCCATTTCTGAGTCAGTATGACCCAGAAAATGATTAAAAATGACGCAGAATCCGAGTTACAATCAAAAAATATTTTTAAACTACTTTCCGGGTCAACCCGACCCGGAAATGGGTCAGGCCCCTGGGACCTGGGCCCAATTTCATGGAGCTGCTTAAGCAGAAAATGTTGCTTAACAATTGTCTTCTAAGCAGAAATGAGCAGGATACCAGTCACAAACTATACATAGACATGGTAGTTTGGCTGGTAACCTTATTCTGATAAGCGAAATTGTCTGCTAAGCAGATATTGTCTGCTAAGCAGAAATGAGCAGGATACCAGTCACAAACTATACACGAGACATGGTAGTTTGGCTGGTAACCTTATTCTGGTAAGCGAAATTTTGTTGTGCTTAGCTACTTTTTGTGCTTAAGCAGCTCTATGAAATTGGTCCCTGGAATCCGGGTCATTTCTGACCCGGGAGATTTATAGCAATACGACGGATATTCCAACCAAGTTCTTGACTGCTAAATTGCCGCGATTTGGTGTTTGGATAAACCGACGAAACATTCTGCTTCTTTGTTCAGCTGAACATATTTTCATGTGAGCAAACAAGAACGGACTTTGAGCGCACTCTGTTTAAAATCCCTTTCAGCTACAACTAAACAAACCGGTGAGAGGGAGAGAGTAAGGCTGAGGTTATTTCCAATTACGGCCAGAAAAGTGACACATTAAATTCTCAATCAAAAAAAATGCAGATCTAAAAGAGCCTTGCTTGGGGCTAAATCACTCTGTTAATTAATTGTATTATAAGAAACCACGAGGTAGTGGGGATCGCTTTCAAACGAACTAGTTGTCAAGACTTGACAATGCTTCCAGAAACGGCCTTAAGATTTATTGAGTATAATGAAAGTGAGTGGGCACTTTTCTAGTAAGTTTACTTGGGGGTGTTTGGACACATTTTTCCTGTTTGACTCTGGATTTAATTGCCTTATCGAAGAGATACACTTTGTAGTTTTGTTTTGCTATTTTTGTTTGTTATCACATCACATCAGGGTGGTTTACTCACACTATTCTGTCTATCAGACAAAGGGGAATTCCCGCCTCGCTCATCCAAATTTTGATTAAAATTTATCAAGACAGCCTGGACACCTCTTAAAGTTTTTTCTGAGACGGTCTAGATGTTTTCTATGATATCCATGTTTTATATCACAGAGACTTAGTTGTGTTTTCAAAAAGCATTTCACCTCAAGAGAAATTACCTCTTTCTCAAAAACTACGTTACTTTAGAGGGAGTCGTTTCTCACAATGTTTTATACTATCAACAGCTCTCTGTTGCTCGTTACCAAATAAGTTTTTATGCTAATATATATTTTGGGTAATTACCAAACGTGTTCAGTGCCTTTAACTGACTGCAAAGGAAAAACAGGAAAAGTATATGAAAAACAGGCTTGATAAATATTATAAACCCCCTTGGTCAAGGACTTACGCTGAGTGTATACACACAAAGCTTTTATCAATTGTTGATTTTTGGTCAAGAAAAAGGCGAATAAACACCAAGAAGTTTGCCGGGAGCTTGGATGAAGGCCGAAAGACAGCAAAGGAAAACTGATCATATGGTTTGATGTTGCTTCGATTTCGCTCTGATGGTAATTGTTCATCCTTCAAGAATTGCGTCTAAAGTATATGTCTATTTTTCTATTTTGGGACGAAGATCTATAGTTTATAGAACTTAGTTTGAAAGCAATTGCTGTTTTTGCAGAATTTTTTTAAAACTACCGCCCGGGTGAGATGAGAGTAAAGCTAAATGCCCAACACTTTTACATCATCTGTTACGGTATCCAAGCAACGCCTCCTCATTTGGAAACTCTCGGTTTTATAGAAGGGCATGTTCAACTTTAAAATGAAAGGAAAACATTGACTGTTTACGAAGACCTCTCGGGGGAACATACAGCACGAAACTCGCGGTTATTTTTTAGACACTGAAGGGAGCTATCAAGTAACTGTTTGTCTACATGAAAAAACAACAAAAACAAAACGTGTGTTCTCCTCTGAGTCTGTCTCCTTAGCTATAGTCTGAACCGTTTTGTCTCCGCAGTCGTTCCGTGTTTTCAGCTCTCATTGAAGCTGCTGACAGGTTCAGATGATCCGATGTTAGGGCAGAATTATAGCGACGACGTAGAGTTGATGTTATTAAAGTCTTGTTGGTTTGATGGATTAACTGACTACGAGGGGCCGTTATTATAAAATAATGACCGGACACAGAAAGCATTCAGTATTACAGCCAAGGTCGTCATGGACCTATAATCCCGGAGTGACATTATGCCTTTCTCTCTTGAGGCATAATAGACAGCCATTACCCATTGAGGTAGATTTAGGAGTGTGTGTGAGTGACGTAATTCTGCAGGCACCGCCAGTACTACAACAACGCATTCCTCTTCATTTATCATCGATAGCTTTTAGTGTAAAGTATCGCCATGACGGCAAAGTGCTCCATTATCTCCAACGTAAAGTGAAGTCTACTAGGGGTTATGAAATAATGTATTCCAAAGAAGAAAAACAACTTTAAAAATATATTTATTTTAATAAATATGTCCGATATGTTGCAGAGGGTGTTCCCCAAATGTTCTAATATACTCAACACACACCTTTCCTCTTGGTACCCAACCTAAAATCCTCTTAAGAATTCTTGAGAATTCATGAACACAATGAAGACACAATATGAGGGGGTACATCACGCCAAAAACAGTAGGCCCAAACAATGGACAAATATAATCAAAACGCTGATTACGCTAACATACGAGATCAGAATGATATTTCAGAGACAATAATGTGCTCCCTACAGCCAAACACAATTTTTTCATAATGTCGCAAGGCAACCCTACGTGCATTTGTACAACTATGAACAGATTATATTTGATTAGATGCTTTTCAGCCTATGGGTTGCTACATATTTATACAGTGCAACCCAGTGTTATATGCATGTACAACTTTAGTAGCAATCAGGGGTGAAAATTCAGGTCCGTGAAAAAACAAGTGATGTAGTCTTTGGCTCGTGCCGCACCTGGCTTTAAGAAAGAAAAAAATCCCCACATTCAATGTTATAATATGCATCGGGGACACAAATTGCATTTGACATTCCTCCGGTCGGATTGTACTGAATCTGTACACCTCATCAATGTATTGATTTCCAGAGGTGTTTATATGCACGTGCATTTACCACAGATTGCTGGTGGCTTTTGGTCGGTGATACCTCTTTTGAGAAAAGAAGGAGACTGCTCTACGGTCATTTATAGAATAGTAGGAGTAGGCCTATGGTTATCTGCAGCCGCTTGCCGCGTGACCGTTTGGTTCCGACGGGCATGAAATATGGATAGCCTAGCTTATCACACAGAAGTCATGTAAAGTGAAACCATAATGTATTCTGGACACTGACTCTGGGTGACAGGGCTTAGAGAGGGTGCTAAGATTTATGGAATTATTCATTATTAAGTGCTGTTACTCCACTGGAAACTTGTGATTTTATTTGTACGTTGCTTTCATTCTTTGTAAGGAATAAATAAATCACCTCTCGCGGCTGAGATTTTCTCAAAAATGTTTGACAAGAGCTTCTTTCGCAGTTGCACACGAGCATCTTATTAAGGGAAGAACATGATCATTCGTATCGTGCCTGCATGGTAAGGGGACATTCTTCAAAAATATACATCCCAGAGGATTAGTGACACTAATCTTGATTTGGTTCAGAAGATGTGATTTTTAATTTGAGCTTCCTATTTGGACCGAAAGGAAAAGGTTAAAGTGGGGTCATAATTTTGAATAAAATGTCAAATGTGTCATAAGTTTACACGAGACGGTACAAAGATTAATAATAATAATAATGAAAACCTATAAAGCGCAGAAATCCACAAAATTTCTCATGGCGCTTATACCTTATAAATAATGACATGTAGTTCAGAAAATGTTTTTTTTTTTTACTTCCTACTTGGACCGGAAGAAAATGTCAAAGTGTGGTCATGTTTTTATGATCCTCTGACTTTACGTGGATGGGGCGAAAAAGTTTTTGAGTCTTCACGTGTGATGCCATATGCAAAATGTGGCGAAATCAAACAGAAGTTCCTCGAAAATTTAAACATTTTCAGTTGAAATAAACCTTTAGAATTATTTCACACATTTATCTCAAAACATAACTTAAAGATAGAGGGGATTTTCGAATGATTATCTCTGAGTTTTGACTTTAGATCCTGTTCCACCTCATAGCCCCCTACTGTACAGTAGAAAACTCATCAGGACTGTAGTTGATAATGCCAAATTCAGAGGAACTTGAACAACATCCTATGACAACAAAAGGTGATCAAATTCAAGAAAGACAAGACCAGACGGCTGATGGCTGACGTATGGCACTCCTTCGAGATGTTATGTGAGTGACCTCAGTTTGATATTGATTTTTGTTTTTAGGGCAAGGGCGAACTCAGAAGAGGCAGGTGAAAAGGAGCCAGCCCGGAAAATGCCACCTTGCGAAAAGAAATTCAAACAAATCTGAAAGGGCTATAAACCATGTGTCGAGCTTACTCAGAGCTTTAGAACAAACAATTCAAAATGAGCAAAATGAGTTGAGCTTTTTATTTCAAAAGGATAATAAATACTGCACGAAATACACTAATGTGAGAAGTTCGTAGTTATTTACATTCAGTGGCTATGGTTGAAATAAATTTGAATTGCTATTTCTTCCTGTTCATTATCTAGAATTAGATTTGCTAACATTGATACCTAACATTAAATGCAATTAAAGATTGCCTTTAGCATATTTTGTTACACCATGCCCAATATAAGGCAGAAGGTTTCCCCTATTGTCCCCCAACAAACTTATTTCCTCTTGTATAGAAGTTCCTCCTCTCATAAATAATTCCTGAGATTCCAAGAACACAATCGAGACACAATAGGGTGTGCACCATGCCCCCATATCGAGCACCAATTACCAAATGTATTTTGTTTACTTTTCTGAGGCTGAACATTCTACAGATTTCGTTCATTCCTACAAAAGCTTGACTGCAGACACGTCCACCACGTTGACAGATATATTACAAGTTTCTGAATCAGAATGTATGATGTAAACCGATTGTAACTTGTCACGAAACTCGAGCTAACTGTGCGTCAATACAACCCAATCGTGAAATGGACAATATTGGCCTATAGTTCCCTGTTTCTAACAGCAATAATATTACGAAGGGGACCTGACTTTCGGCCTCGATTTGGTTTCATGACTTGAATTGTTACAAAACAAGATGGCGAATCCTGATAGTGGTCTTTTAGACTGCATTCTGCTTAAGTGGTGCTCAAGGCACTTAGTCTGGTATCATTCCCGTCATCGGAACATCACTCTCTAATCTTAATCTCCGAAGGGACTTTTAAAGTATCTCGATATCAACTATAAGAGAGCCATCAAAGAGATACGATCGACCGTTAAAAAAGATACGCCGCAGTATTGAATACTTAAATGCTCCCATATAAAGCTTTTAATGATCGTTTATTGATCGTTATATGATCATTATATAGTGGAAGTCACGGCCGATGGGCGAAGGACTCAAGTTCTGTAATTTACAGAATGTGGGTTCGAATCATATACCATGACTGATCTGGAGCAGAGGGTATCCCCACGTTCCCATATTTAACACACTATTTTCCTCTTGTGAAGCCCGACCCCACCCCACTCTTAAATCCTGTAAAGAAGTCCTGAGATTCCCAGAACACAATGAAGACATGATGGGGGTACACCATGCCACATGGAGCACAAAATGTGGCATCCTGCTCTGGCCAGTCACAACACTTGTGTCCAAGGTACTTTATCAACATTGCTTCACTACACCCAGGAGTACAATTGGCTACCGGCAAGAGCTGGGGAGTAACCTGCGATGAACTGGCATCCCGTCCAGGGGTAATATTTATAAAGATTCTCAGTCGTTTAATGCCAGTGAAAGTGGTACGCCGGCCTGATGAGTCATATTGGCTCTGGACAGATTTGACTTGTATTTAATATCCAAGACATCATGTACTTAACAGCACAATAAATCGATAGGGGTAAAAAGATCGATTGAATTTATCAACTAAAAAGGAAACTTTGTCTGTCTTGGTTTTCAGTTTGGGGTCGATACCATCAGCTGATTGGTACTTAAACCCACCAGTTATTGATAATTTGATGGGTTGATGTTTCGTAGAATACCGTTTATGTATAACATCTTTAAAATCGTTGATAAGTCTTCTGTTTTTTCTTCCCCAAAGCATCAAGGTCGGACTGGGCTTAAAACCACCATTGTCAAGGTTGTAAAACACAAAAAATGCATCAAATTATGTACAACAGCAATTGATTTATAAGAAGTTTTTTTTTTAAAGTAGGTCATGAAGGAGACCTTTTATTCTCAATTTAATTTGTTTCCTTCATTACAAGAATTCTGCTCTGAATTCAATTATAGATTTGCGGAAAATTTCAGACGGTACGGATTTTAATAATTGTATTTTCTAACTCATGCTGATTATAGTACAAGTAGAAGGCTTCTAACAAAAATGCGAAAAGAACAATAAATTATAAAAGTAGGTCACGCTTAGTTATGTAAATGCATTTGAGGATTGTGCCCTCAGGCTCGTGAGGTTTAAAGGTATAATACAGGATTGCTGTTTAAGTCTAAAAGCTTACTGAATGAATTTCATTCTGGGACCGTTTTTCTCTCAAATATTTCCGTCTTAAATGAAAACATATTCATGAAAACTGTATCTGAAAACCTTCTGAAGAACAGAACAGCTTATTGTGGTTGTTACAACCAACATGTAAGGGCAATGTGTTTACATGCTGAAAATTGTGCATGGTTTTTTATTATTTTCCCTGACTCACACAACGGAATAAGCCAACATTTTCATAGGTTTGTTATTTATTTCATTAAAAATTGTTGACCACACAAAACATACTCTTACCAACCTTAAATAATACATTCAAATTAAACTATTGTAAATGTTAGTAGGTAACAAACTAGTAATGCGTGGAATTAAACATAACTTGTATAATACCATAATGTGTAAAACCAGGTGTTATGAATTTAACATTACGCGACTGAAAACCTACTCCACATACAATGCTCCAGGTCTGAGGTGGGATTCGAACCGGGGTCCACAGAGGTGAAAGCAAGGAAATAAACCATTGAGCCAACCTGATTCCAAACATGACACAAGTCAGACTTCCTAAATCCCGAGATCTGAAAGTTGTCTTTCTTTTTGTGTATAATTATTATAAACAAAACTTATGTGTTTTTCTTGATACCAATAAGTTGAGGAATCATTGAATGAATAGACCTTGTTACCTTCGTTTCGCAAGAAGAGTAACCTTGTACAGATGCATTTCCCGACAGGCAAAATACAACACTGGTCATATGGAAAAATTTACATTTTGTGTCATAAATTCAAGAGTTACAGAAGTTACAGCTGTGCAACTTTTGAGATGAGGCCGCCTTCTTTATATCAAAAGTTGATAGGAAAACATACCATAAAAATAATGTTTTTTTGCCATTGAGCTGTTTACAAATCACGCCTTCAGGAAGTCTAGACTCTGTGGCTCTTTTGTAAACAAGTGGTGTCATAGGTCACATGGTCTATAATGACGTCATCATTGCGTTGGTAAGATCCTACACCGACTTAATCACAATGCGAAGTATCCATTCTACAACGACATCAACCTTCTAAAATGATAACTGTAATAATTAATTTTATTTACCACTCGGTGCTTTGATGTAGTTGTTTTCTTGCTTTTTTTTCTTTTCTTTTGAGTGAAGCTCTTACACTCCGTTTATTCAACTCCAGAAATTACAAAGTACATACATCTTCTATGGAACATAAATGCAAGTACTGATAGATCAATACATAGAGGCTAGTACTAGAAACTAATTAAGGACAGTGAACAAAAGGTGATATTACATATCAAACAAAGGGAAGATCAATACATAATAACAAGCAAACTAGTACAAGTAAAAAGATTAAACTTAAGGCGAACACAAAGGACAGTAACTAAAAAGGTGAATATCTTCGATTTTGATCAGAACATAAATTTTGGACTCGACTCGTCTTCATTGAGAATACACAGGAATTTGTACAATTTGTTTTCTTGCTTTCTATCAGATTACAAAGACGAACGAAGACAGCGGTAATGCAATACTAATAAATAATATACAAAAGGTCCGATGGTTTGAGACCAGTAATATATATGTGTTTCGCTCTTATTGATCGTTAGATTTACCCTACGGGCTGCCGCTCAAAACACACGGAGATTGGTATTCAACATATACAATTGCCATCTCACATGTCCATGGAATTTCTACATACTTTTATACAAAAAAAAAAAAAACTGGGAGGGAAATGCCCTTAGGGGTGTGTGAATACATAGCATAAAATGATCGACCGTCATTCTCTTCAGTCTCGTTATGTCCGTATTATATCATACAGCAGAGATGTAATCATGGACGTATGATGATCAGATCATTGATGTGGAGTGTCGGCTGCTAATGCAGTGTATGATGCGTGTCAGTGAACCCTTGGGGGAGATGCGTTAGTGCTAGTTAATATAGAGAGGAAACTCGGCCAAAAAACCCCATAAAGTTCAATTTGTGTGTTGGGAATAATACTTGGACTTGTATTTCAATTCATTTGATTTCCCACTGGAAATGGAACGGCAAACGGAGTTTGGACGCAGATTATTGGGCGGAGGTTTAGCAACAGAAGTCTTGAATTGAGTGAGGCAGCCAACCGTCTTGGAAATATTGATTCAACGAGTTGAAGATGCAACTACAGAGCTGAATACGACACGTGTACAATGGGGCCACCTGCTAAAGATGGTTGCATACTCGGATTCACTGTCATAATGTATACCCTCTATACCTTAGTCGCTATAAATACATAATTATGACAAATGGAACTGGCATCACATATTTTCTTTGAAAGAGTCTCCCCAATAAAACCGCACCACGATATATATATATATATATATATATTTTTAAAGGGCCTCTCAAACTCCACTCATTTAGATTGATTTAAGATTGAAACAAGCAACTTTGAAATAGCATTTCAGTGAAAACATTTGGAGTCAGTCGACTATTACATCTATCTTCAACAACGAAACAGGGAGGGAATAAAGAGAACAGTTACTGAGTTAGGTTGGGTGAAGTTTGGCACACTCAGCCATATATTTCGAGACCACACCCTTCTATCTCTGAAAAGGCAGGTGTTCGATACCATCATACCATCATACCTATCCTACCATATGGTGCCGAGACATGGACTACCACCAAACACCTTGTGGAAAGAATAATGACATGAGTAAACAAGGACAGTGTGACAAATGAGGACCTAAGAAAGAAATCCAGAGTGCTAAATAATATTAAGACCATTAAATCAAAGAAGTGTAGATGGGCAGGTCACCTAAGAGGTATGACAACAAGTGGGCAGGCAAAACAGTCAATTAGACTCCAATAAACCGAGCAAGAAAAAGAGGGAGACAAAACAGAAGATGAAGAGATGAACTAAGAACACAAGGGCAACATTGCCTGGCAACAGACAGCTCAGGATAGAGTGAAATTGAGGAGTGGTGAAGAGGCTTTCGTCCTGCAGTGGGTGAAATAGGCTAGTCCACTGTAACAAGCATGCAACGTGAAACTATTTACATGGGGGTATCTGTCACAGTATTGGGTTTTTAAATGTCCAATGGCATTTCTATACAGTATATCTTTTTCACATTGCAATCCCCTTATAGGGTATTTTAACATGTCACTTGCCTGATCATTGAGGGGGAACAGAAGCCCCATTCGGTTTGTATCAATTTATATTCCAATTAATAAAGAAAGGCCGAATATAATGAACTACAGTCCATTACCTCGTGGGCACACGCAGCGTTTGAACTAAACCTACCTTGCCGCGTTTATAGTCAGTTACCATCAGCCTGCTTATAATGCATGTTACTTTATACCGCGGTCTGCATAAAAACATCTGACAGGCTGAGCTTCAGCGAGTGAGCATTTATTGCATACTGGTATGAGTCATATATTGAAGTTATCAGTGTGGTTTGTCTTTGAGATGTTGACTAGGCCTATACGCTACTGAAATTCGGGTCGTGATTCATGGATTTATGGGAGAAATAATTTAGTTAATCAAAAGGCAATTTCAGTGTTCACTATCAACCAAGAATAGTGAATCCTAATAAGGGGAGAAGTTTATTAGATCCACATCAAAAACAGACAAATTCTATGCTAAATTCCCTCTCTTTTTGACAAGTTTAAAAGACTGCATTTCTTAACAACCTTTTCCTGCCATATTTTTGTAAGTCTCTGTATCAGTCAAAAATTAATAAATTATACTAGCTTCAGACTTTTACGTCATCGTGAGTCACCATGGTATGTTAGAGTGTGGCAGACATCACAGTGGGATAAAATATTCGCAACCCCACAAGTCAACAACTCGTAGCTTCTGACTTGGAATTGTTTTAAATTTCAGGCCCTGAGGACAACCATTGAGAAGGCAACATGGCATTCTGCAGGTAGAATTTCACCTGCGTTTTCCCCACTTTCCAATTAGATTACATTCCTTACCAAGGAATGCAAATTGTCCGTGCAGAAATTTATTCAGCTATGCGGATTAGTTTTTCCCCTCCCAAACATGGAATCGCAATTTTTCCCCCCGAATATCATGAAAGCCAATTATTGGGATGAATCACGGTAAGACAGAATACCTATTGGTATTCACCCTGTGTTAGTATTAACATCAGCTGAATCTGTAAAGCATGGTACATTTTTGGGGGCCAACCACCCCAAGTGTGCAGTCTACAGATTCATTTCATAGACAGGAATTTTTTTCTGGAGTGCCTCAGCGATCAGAACCGCCGGAGAGAGTGACTACCGCACTTCAACATTCATGGACACAACCCAGATAGCATGAGGCAACGGTAACGGAACCCGATGTGTGTCCTCAAGTACGTTATTGAGATATGATTCCAAGATGTTAGTAAGACCATGGTAAGACGCACTCAGTTCATTGCAATCCAGTATTTCAACCTCTTTCCCCTCCATCGTGCCCCCCTGATATGGAAACACAGAAGAACGATCCCTTTTATTGTATTACTTCCGTTCCTCACAAACAAAATTAGCGCCCACAGGAGCAAAAACAGCTACTGTTTCCCACTATTGTTGGTCTAAGTATATTATCTGTGAACAAAAAGTGATTTCACCCGAGGTAAAAATAAACATATATGATAGCATCAAAACTATGAAAGGAAATGTAGCGACAGTGTGAGAAGAATTCAAAGGAATATTCAATGACTAGCCATTTGTAGCAAAAAACTGATTACATTTTGCGTAGATTCTTTATGATATCCGTTCGAAGCCAAATTTCGTTATACTTCTAGACCAAACAATGTTTTTACTTCAAGGGAGAAAACGTATTTCTCAAAGTACAGCACACACAAAACTTGTGAAATATCAAACTCGTTTTTCTAACTAAGTCTCTTAAACCAAGACAGGCTTACTCCTAATTAATCAGTAATTTTTTTGAAAGTCCCAACTGTTTATTAATTAAAGGTAATTAAAATTCTCATCTCACCTTTGGTAATATAAAATTTCACTTCAACGCCGAAACTCATTTCAATTTTCATATACTTCGCCTATATATTCATCGAATTCGGCATATTGTATGAGGGTAGATATTTTAGAAATGGATGGACTCAAATTGTATAAATGTTTCCTACAATTCGGTATTTACTTTCATGGACCCAATTAGAATATCACCGTGAGTGGGTACTCAAGTTATTGCATCAATGCTAACAATGGTTCCGCTTCTGTCAGCTATGAATGTGACGAATCCAATTGTAACACAGCCTTCATGGTCTTGTTGAATTCTTTCAAAGTTGCAAATAATTTTGCATAAAATGAAGACGAACGTCATAAACTCTCTCTATAAGATAAAAAGTAAAATATCGTAATGCATAAACGTAGCTCTGATGTACCAGACATGCGAAGGAAAACATTACGAACTGCAGACTTTCACACAAGCACTGGTTCACCCTGACAAATAAATACACACCATCTTTAAATTCTTTGAATATTTTTTAACCGACACTCTATAAATATTGTCTCGAGTTTCCTAGTGAATCCCGAGGGCCCTTGTCATGTTTGATGTCTCGCAATAACAGAGAAATACTGTCTTATAATAGCTCTCCAACTTCCGGACAGAACCGGGGCTTCCAATTCTCCGTATAAGAAAACATTGTAGGGAGATACTCATGTTAGGAAGAAAAAATATATACTACCTGATAAATGTCAGCCAAAGAGTAATCTTTCAAGGACGAATATCGAACAATATGGAAGATAACGATATCTCAGACCAATGTCTGTATCGTTTTTGTTATGCGCGGTTTGAATATTTGCTCTCTTTTAACATTTCTTCTCTTTTTTTGTCGTTTGTGATATTTTTTTACCGCAGCATCGCTTTGTTCCCACTTAAGGCTTGATGAACAATCTCGTTAGTTTTTCCAGTAACCTTCAGGTCAGAATGTTTTACTTGACATTTTAATGTACCTGCAAATAGCGTGGGAGTAACAATTATTTATAGGTGTTCGTGCAGCCACGCGAACACCTCTAGTTATTTTATGAATGTTGTTTTACCATTTTGGTTAACGAGGTTCTATTCTTCATAACTGATGAGATGAATTGAAAATGAAGCGAGTTTTTTGATCTAATTTAATAAACTGATGGAATCAGCTTGGAACCTATAGTCATGATACCATTATGTGAATGAAACCTACCTCTGTCTCGGGAAGAAAGACTTACCCCTAAGGTACCAGTCCACGCTATATGCATAATATTGCGAGCGTGAAACTACAAATAACCCCGCGGGGGACTTTGTGATATAAACCGGCGGATGCTTGCAAGTAAAATGTTGACGAACAGCGTTCAAGACCCTCGGCGAGGGATTGTTTGATTTGACAATCAAGCGATGCATGGTGAGATTCTCCCTCTTCCGTTGATGAAGTCGTTTTTATTTCAATGTCATTCAACCTCAAGCTATTTGTCATTTTCTGTGAAGTGGCTAATAATTAATCTGTACCGGTTGGTATGAGTGCTTGATCTCTATGGACTCATTGCAGGTGAGCTAGAAACCGGTTTTACGGTTTCGCTTTAAAGGGTGCACTGGTTTGTTCACAAACATTTCATTTTAAAACAGTTGACCACATGACTGGGACGAAATAGTTCTTTTTCTATGCGCCAGGAGTGTCTTTCTGACAGATGTATCGCACTATAAATGTCCACATTATTACTATTATCACTATTCACTATTATTGTTGTTTTTTGTAACCATCGATGAATCGAAACAATCATTCCAGTCAGTATGAGTTACATATTTTAGTCTTTGAGAAAACCAGAGAGTATGATACAGGAAACAAGTCAAAAGTTGTTTCACATAAAACCTCTTTTTGAATATTTCAGTGCCATATGAACACGTAAACATTCTTATCCTGTCCTCTTACTTTATAGCAATTGCTCTTATGGAACATGCAAATCACACTTAACCCCTCTTCAGCCAATCAAATTCAAGGTTATCAAACTTTGATCCAATCAAATTTCAAATTTGTCCATATACGCACCGTATCAGTTTATGTGAAGTCAGATACAAAGGCCCTATACACGGTGTACAGTGCATCCTCAGGTCATGTGCACACACTTACGTATACTTACCAGTTAATGCGGCAATAGACTGTGTGCAAGTCTCGCGCGCATTCGAACTTCCGGGACCATTTTAGTGGTCCCAATCATATGGAGTTTTACGTGGGCGAGATTTTGTTTCGTCAATTATTTTAGTTTAACATAGTTTATGACCTAGAAAATTATACATGTTGTTGGGAATGTAATACTAAGTGATAACAAAATATGAAAGTGAAACCAATTCAACAATAAAATGAAGAAAACCCGATAATTTAACTTGACCCCAGCTTCCGGTTATAGCAAAAATTAAGAATTTTGTGCTCGCCTCCGATCATAAAACTTATGTAAACGCTTGTTTTGGATGAGCGATTATGATCGCCAGATGCTGTAATTGCAAAGCGAACCCTTTTCATTGCTGTCTATGGTTGTTGAGGCGTCAGCATCTTCTTTAAACTACAATACGGGTCAATTTAAAGCACGTTTGACCATCACGAATCCGCGTAGGGGGTTTCTAAAAAGTTAACATAAAAAAAGCATCCAAGAGTTTTATTTTTTGTTCAATAATAATTAGTACAATTTTGTGTATTTTTTTCAAAAGCTAGGCCTAAAACTAATTTCATAAAACTGTAATTATTTATTTTTGTTGTTCAGATTTTGTCATGAGATATAATTTAAACAAAGATTTGATTTCAGAAATAAAAATGTTCTTAGTTTGACGTGTTTTCTCGTTCGGATACGCGCGAGACTTGCACAGTCTATAGGATTAATATTGTAGATTATTTGAAGCAGAAAAAAATGTGTACTGACACTAACTCCCAGACAATTTTGACCAAACAAATTGTCATTTTGACCTGGAGATTGACCTGCACCCTTGGACTAAGATCTGAGTCACTTTAGCCCCCGGGATCTATTTTAATGAATACAATTTAAAAAGTCCAAAATATATACTGCACTTTAACGTTTACCATACACTATTCTTTATAAAAATAAACTGTGTGTGAAGCTCTTACATTTGTATTACCGAAACAGAAGTCACCCGTAAAGGACTGTCAGCCTTCGTTATTTAAGGCCTTTGAACTTCATGCATGGAAGCGCTATAGGCAAATTCTGCCATTGGTTGAAAGGCACTTTTTAGGAGAAAATTCCAAACGTCTGTAGTAACATTTCAAAGTACAGCCAGGCAATGACCAGCGGCTTGGAGAAAAATATCTTCTGTTGCCTTTGTATGAGAAGTTCAAGGCGGACTTCAATCAGATAATGAACTGAAGTGTGACTGTTTGAAAATATTCCGTCCATAGATAAACTTAGGATAAATTTGAAGGTTAGATTACTCGGGCCAGCTAAGCGGACAAATGTGGCTTGGGACAGATAATAGAAACCAACAGTCAACAATATGCAGGACATTTGGGATAGTAACTTCTTTCTGCACGCCACTTTTGTGCAAGAAGCGCTGAGAAATTGGGCTTAAGTGATGACGTCGCTAGTGTGACGTCACCTTTCTGTGTAAGATGTGCAACTACGAACAAAATCCTCCTGAACGATCGATTGTGTGACAATATACAGCTAACTAAAAGATGCAAAAAACAACAACAACACCAACACCAACATCAACAACAACAACAACAACAACAACAACAACAACAACAACAACAAAACAAACAAATAACCAGTGTGGTTGATTTTTATGACCTACGATGGTTTCTTTGCGTTTTAATAATATGGTACTACTCTTTCGCAAGACAGTTTTGAACTTCAGTTTGTAAATATAAACAAAAAATAATAATAGGATTTCAAGTTGTTTTAAATATTATTGTCTCTAAAGAAGAAAGTAATCAAGAAACCAATTAAAGCACCTGATTAGAAGGCCTGAACTTCTTTGCAATAGTTTATCGAAAGCAACATATTAAATATTCATTCTTCCTTAGGGGCAAGTATTCTTGTACCGTGCCGCCCGTCCTAATCATACAAGAAGCTATTCTGTTCGCCAAGTTGTTTTCCGTAAAAGTCAGAATTATTTATTCCAATGTGTTTCACTTCAGCCAGGAATCAGTGGCTGAACGAAGGATTTTACTGACGGGGCAATTTACTCGGCACGTCGCAGAACAGGCAATTATGTGAGACCGAATCAAAGACCGACTCTGGCACGAAGCGTATAAGGCTTGACTTAAAGGGATAGAGCAGTACCGCTTCACAAAGACAATCATCTTATACAGCAAACCTGAAACATGGATTCATTGAAAAATATTGAGACAAACATTATTACTTCTTTTTTTAAGACATCGCGCAGATTCGCTTTAAATTGTTGCAAGGCATTCGTTTGTTGCGGGATACCAACATCTGGGTCAACATTCATTGTTCCCATCATCTTTCACCTGGTTTTGGATCTTGGTATGACATTCTACCGAACTCCAATTGTATTCTCTTTTTAACTGTCACCTGCTTCTGGAAGTATTAACTGTACTAGTTATTATTTCATTGCAACTAAAATAACCGTCAGCAAGCAGAATTCTAAAAGGAGACTCTGTCTGGCAGTATGATAATGCATAACATCAGATGACCACTGGTGGGGTTTTTTGCAGTGTTATTTCAGTAAAGATAATAGTTAAAGGTATTATACAGGATTGGCAGAGCTGACAAAATAATCCCAGACAGTGTTCATGTTTTGTGTAATCAACCACATACATGAAATAACAAACCTGTGAAAATTTGAGCTCAATTGGTCATCGAGGTCACGAGAAAATAGTGAAAAGAGACCTTATGTGTTTTCTGTTTTTCAAACATCGAGTTTATTATCGCGCGCGATAAAAACTATTGTTTTACTCATTTCTCAGAAACGATACCATTTTAGGCAGAAATATTTTAAGGAACCCTTTCTACCATTACTTACTTTAAATCATGTAAGTTATGTGTGAATCTGTGAACATTTGTGTTTTTCCAATAGTGTATAGGGCCTTTAAGATTCTATGAAGATATTGTCATCGATCTGAATTTTGTTTAGATATAGAGACTTAAAGGCATGGTATACCTTCGGTACTACGCCATAAATTAATCACCATAAAAACTTATCTTTTAACAAAAGGCGCTGGAGAGCTGTTGATATTACAAGACATTGTTAGAAACGACACCCTCTAGAGAAAGCTAAGCTTTCACAAAAAATTGCAACAAGAGTGGTTTTTTCTTTCATTATTTTCATGCACATTCGATATTTAAACCATGAGTAAAAATTTGCACAGTTTTGTTATTTCATGCATGTGCTGGGATACACCAAGTGAGAATAGTGGTCTTGTTTTAATACCAAAAGTAGAGCCTGCCTTTAATCAAACAGAACTACACTTACAGTCAAATGTAATCATGCTTAACCTTTAGAAATATGGGAAGAAAACAAGCTAGACTGAGCAAGGTTTCACATTAATATTTCAGTACTCTTTTTAGCACTACTTTTCTTCTTTTGAAGTACTGTTTTCCCCCCTATTTCAACTACTGTGCATGCCAAGACAAATGTTGATAATAATAATAAACCACGAAAAATTGTAAGAAGAATAGAATTTAAGAGTTGTTTTTGAAAACACCTGAACAAGCAGAGCGTGTGTATCCGATCTTAATTCACACATCGTTGGAGGTTTTGGGGTAACGTTTTAAGCGGAATATCATATCTCGATATTAGCCAAAGTCTGATCTTTTACAATGGCAGAACAGTTCTTTTCAGAAAAGAGCCTCCAGAATTATGAAATCTACTTTGCGGAAGTAGAATATAATAGCAAGACAAGTTCTTAAAGAACAAACCTACACAGCGTATACAGATATACATGGTGTTACCGCAATCTGAATAACCTAGGCTATATATTATACATTGATAACTCAACAAGCAATGCCTCAAAACCTAGATAATTTACTCCACTTTTGTTGTTGTGAAGACATGTCATCAAGTACAGGCTCACTGTGACAAGGTGAGTAGGGCTAAGAGAAAACATGCCACCTCTACTCTAATATACAAGGTGGAGCTTTGTTGTGCATCTGCTAGAGTGGGGGCGTGTAAGATAATTCAGCACCTGGGGACATCAACTTGTAATTCAATTGATATTTGAAAGTACCAACAGAAGATGTTCACCAATTAACGGTATTTCAGCTAGAATTGGAGATGTCAACACTCTCGTCAGTAAAACTGGAGCTTCCAAATACAAAAATTGACACGACTCCCTTTTCCACCTTGGGTCATTTTTCAGATAATGCGTTTCTGGGGGAAAATTATTTCCAAAGTCTTCTTCCAAGAACTGCCCCGGGCGTGCTACTAACTGTAGACTTTGATCAACCCCGAAGACACTAAGCTTACAGAACACAAGTCCTCTTCTGCCCTGTGCCATTTAAACAGTCAACAGCAAGAAAAGAAATAAGCTACCGGCGAGGCGATCAAGTGGAAATATTCTATCAGTTTATGTGCTGTCCAAGCGGCAGGCCACGCCACGGTAGATTAGAAAACCGATGGACTGATCAACTGTTAATGAAATGGGAAAAGGGCAGTTTTTTCCGCTGAATTTGGAAGGAATTCTTCAAACTGATCAACATAATATGATAATCGTGGTTGGATTCTTTAAGCTCTAAGCACGTGTGCCTCTACAAGATGTTCCGATTGACTTCTAATGGTCGTCTAGGAGTAGGATTAACTCCTCCTTAGTTAATGTCGGCTACTATTAGACTACAAGACGTTTTCTTTTAAAATGAAAAAAAGAATCCTTCGTGCGGATGAGTCATACGCGTCCGTCCAAGCACACATTGATTCCGCACAGTCTCTGTTTGGATGAATTGTACACACATCGTAACTGGATGTTTACATCGCAAGTGTTATAATATCTTGCAATCTAAATTAGTTCCAATCGTGTGGCCTACCATACAGGATCTCTTGGCCTTTTATTGTCAGAGGTCCAATATGTTAAAATATATAATTCGATGTATTACGTTATCAAATTATGAAAAACCATTTTTAGAAGCCCGTCGCCTTGGCACCAACAATTACAACAGAGTTTGAATATTAAATTTCAAATTAAACACAA
This sequence comes from Leptasterias polaris, assembly GCA_037783415.1. NCBI lineage: Eukaryota > Metazoa > Echinodermata > Asteroidea > Forcipulatida > Asteriidae > Leptasterias > Leptasterias polaris. Next base: position 3,062,437 of record JAZGTN010000098.1, read on the forward strand.
AGGAATACTGAAATGTGGTCAATATATTTCAGGAGCAACACAAGTATGCACTGTCCTTTTCCAATATTCAATAACTTGAGTAAAGACAGGAAATCTTTAAGGTTGCCTCGGCAAGTCACTTCGTACTTCAACTCTTCTCACGTTACACCAAATGCATCGCTGTAAAGCGCAATAATCGTTGTAAGCGCAATATCGTTGTAAGCGCAATATCGTTGTAAGCGTGCACAGTTAACGTTGTTTGGATGACATTTTATTAGAATTCACTACAACCTAATTTAATACTCCAGAAAATAAACGAATAATTGAACTTAATAAATTATTAAGTATAATTTCATCGACGACATTATTAAGCCCCTGCTGTTTATTGACGAGGACATCGCAATCATGTTGAAACCAAACGTCAAAAACTATTACAGGAAAATATTACAGATAAACATGTACCGGTAGCACATCAATAAAGATAGCAAACAAAAATTAGAACTGCCTGCCAGCTGCAATATACACACATTAGATATTGCATTTTGAATATAGAACCACTTCAGAATTAATATATTACTAGCAAACAATAACCTTTCATTGTGCTAAAATATATGGCATTATCATTGTTCTGAAATCATGACTTTGGGAGACGCCATAATGATATTTTTATATGCGCCGTTGACGGTGAGTTAAAGCTAGTACATGCGTCTTTTTAACATAAGGATTTCCCTTACAAACAACTCCAATCATTATGCCGGAATTTCCAATTGATCTAAAAATTGGTATCGTGGACGCGTGCCAATTAGCACCGGCTGTTCAATGGAATATAATCTCAAATGCAACGCACAACGGGATGAATCATTCACGCCATGTTGTTAATTTGATGGCAATGACTGCGGGTTTCTTTCGAATCGTACCAATCGACCTTGGCAATGGCCGATTGCGAATTGGGGTAGAAGTATCTTCTGAAGCGTACAAATTAACCATGGCAATGACCGGTCGCGAATTGGGGTAGAGGGTTGTTCTTCTCTCGTACAAGCCAACTGGTAATGACGTAAATGGGGGTAATTGGGGTTTCTTCTGGAGCGTACAAATCAACCTTGGCAATGACCGATTGCGAATTGGGGTAGAGGGTTGTTCTTCTCTCGTACAAGCCAACTGGTAATGACGTAGGGGTATATATATTGGGGTTTCTTCTGGAGCGTACAAATCAACCTTGGCAATGACCGATTGCGAATTGAGGTAGAAGTATCTTCTGAAGCGTACAAATTAACTATGGCAATGACCGGTCGCGAATTGGGGTAGAGGGTTGTTCTTCTCTCGTACAAGCCAACTGGTAATGACGTAAATGGGGGTAATTGGGGTTTCTTCTGGAGCGTACAAATCAACCTTGGCAATGACCGATTGCGAATTGGGGTAGAGGGTTGTTCTTCTCTCGTACAAGCCAACTGGTAATGACGTAAATGGGGGTATATTGGGGTTTCTTCTGGAGCGTACAAATCAACCTTGGCAATGACCGATTGCGAATTGGGGTGGAGAGTTGTTCTTCTATTACGTACTAGCCAACTGGTAATGACGTAAATGGGGGTATTTTGGGGTTTCTTCTGGAGCGTACAAATCAACCTTGGCAATGACCGATTGCGAATTGGGGTAGGGGCTGTCTTCTCTCGTACGAGCCAACTGGTAATAACGTAAATGGGGGTGTTTTAGGGGTTTCTTCTAAAGCGTAAAAAAAAACCTTGGCAATGACCAATTGCGAATGAGATAGAGTTGTTCTTCTACAACGTACAAGACAAAACCTAATGACGTAATTGGGGTTTCTTGTGAATCTTACAAATCAACCTTGGTAATGACCGATTGCGAATAGGGAGCAGAGAGTTTTTCTTCGATAACGTACAAGCAAACCTTGGTAATGACGTAAATGGTGGTGCGTTTTGGGGGTTTCTTTTATAGTGTACAAGTTAGCCTTGGCAATGACTGTGTGGTGAGTGGGATCGTGGAGCTATAGCTCCATGTGGGATATATTTGCTAACATCCTGTATCATAGTGTTCAACCATGGAGCTATGGTTCAACACTCCATCAATCAACGAGTATGTCTATCTATTCCGTATAGGTATCTGTTTTAACACACCTGTACACGTACCAAGTTATAGCCACCTAAATTAGAAATGACTTCACACGTTGTCATGGTGTGTATAGCACTGACAAACCGTTCACATTTTCATATAGGCATACCTGGTGTTCCACAAGTCTTATCTGATACTTCGTTTGATATTCTCATATTGATTTATTTTCCAAAAAGAGTATGGAATAAACGTCTCATTGAATTGAATTGAATTGGTCAAATCATTATTAAATTTCACAGAACTAGATTAAATTCCAATTCGTATTCTTTCAAAAAACAGAAAAATTAAAAGCCCGAGAAAACAAAGAAGTACAATAATGTAATTGGTTCAAATTTAAAGTTTTTTAAAATATAGGCCTACATGATTTAATACGAATCTGTTCACACAAACACCGTGTAATTTGCCACATTTCGGAGGGCTTTAGAGTTAAAGTCAATCCAAAATAATTATGATATAAAAAGTCGCATCCCCTTAAGGTGATCCCCTGGCTGCCGCTTCCCAGGTTGTATCGTATACTTGGGTGTGATCCAGTGGCTATACGGCAGTTTGCGGTTGAATGGCTTCTGACTGGCACCCCCCGAACAAAGATATTGACAAAATAAGGAGACCGCCATCAAAGGGCTAGATAGCTCAGTTGGTAGAGCGCCGGCACGTTAAACCGGAGGTCGTTGGTTGAAATCCCGCTCTAGTCAATTTTTCTTTGTTCAACCCAAAATCAAAATAATTATTATGAAATATTATGGTTTTATCAACAGATTCAAATACTGGTAATGTTTTCATTAAAGGTCATAGAGATTGGTATTTACTCCTAAAACTAATGACCATGATAAAAGTTACTTTGTGAGAAGCACTGCAGCTGTTGATAGTCAACTACTTTGAGGAAGGAATCTCTTCGAAGTAATATGGCGTGTCGTGGCCGAGCGGTTAAGAGCACCGAACTCAAGCTCTGGTGTTTCTGTTCAGCAGAGTGTGGGTTCGAGTCCCGGTCGTGACACTTGTGTCCCTGAGCAAGACACTTAACTATAATTGCTTCTCTCCACCCAGGGGTAAAATGGGTACCTGTGAGGGCAGAGATGGTTCTTGTGATTGATTTAGCCTAGTAGCGCATATATTGCAGCACAGGCTGTATACTCCCCAGGGAGTTGAGATGGTTTAAGGAATGAAATAAATGGCCCAGTGACCAGGGGTAATAATGTTCGAAGCGCTTTGAGGCGCCCTTGGGTGTGATAAAGCGCGATATAAATCCATATTATTATTATTATTATTATGGTTTGGATAATTTTTCACATTTTGTTTTCAATCTGATGAATAGTTTCTCATGATTTTGAATAAATTACTCGGCAAGGTTTAAAGGTCAATATGCAATTGATTTGTTTTAATGACTTGGTATAAATTCGATGAGAGATGAAAGTTGACGAAGGTCACATATTAATTTCGCGAAAGCTGCTAGAGATGTGTTTGGTACTATAGCTGTCACCTCGACGTGGATGGATTGAACGTACTTTTGAAAATACCGACAATTTTTTGCTGTTTTCTCAGCACAAAAACACACTGTAGTCAGCTGAAATTTTCATGTGTGAATTTTATTTTAATTTTATTTGCTTTAAGCGTTAAGTTGACAGTAACCAATCTACGACCCCTACCTTTAATCAAAATTGGTATGTGACCTTCGTCAATCTTCATCTCTCATCGAATTCTACCAAGTCATTAAAAAAATCCATTGCATATTGACCTTTAAATCTTGCCGAGTAATTTATTCAGTTTCATAATAAGGAGAAATTTGATTTAAACAGAAGTAATGGTATATCTGCCCTGGGGTTGTTTCTTGATTTCCAGTCTCAGATTTAACCACCTAGTCAAGTTCGTTTAAGGAAACTTTTTTTGTTTTTCAAAGATAGAAAACAACTCATGAAGGATTTCTATCACGCACCTGCCGATTAGTCTAATCAGTTGAGAGGTTTTCCATTAAAAGGTTGTAATTGTAGCTCAGTTAAGCAGATCAATCAGGACTGCTTGGTTCGCTCTCCGTGCCGCGTGACACCGCGGTCCCCTGTGGGCACCAAACCGCACGCAAACAGATTACCGAGTTACACGGTATAGCTCCGCTGATCATTTCGTTTTGTGCGAGATCGCCAGAGCACGCCTTGACTAATAATAGTGAACCAGTAATTACAAACAAACAATCATGTAATCTATCTATCGTTGCAATATTTAATCCTACTGAATGCGAACTCCGGTTTTTTTAACAAGACACGTACATTTTCCATTAGAAAACTGGGCTGGTAATGTATAGACATTCAGAATGTACAATATGGGCCTAGGCCTACCGGATAAGATGTTTCCAATGAATGAGTAGAATTAAAGCTCACCTGTTGTGCCGGAAACAATCTGGAGTCCAGCGAAGGCAAGAAGAGTAAGGCACCATAATGTAATGGTGATCAGGATGGGTGACATTACACATCAGTTGACATCAGTAACTAGACCGTGGTCAATCACAGCATCAGTCTTGGCGTCCCCTGCTCCAAGCTGCAAAGTCATTTGATATACAGAGAAACCATTGAATACGAGAGATAATTGTTTCAAAAAATTCATTCACACACACAAAAATGAAGAACTGCTATAATCAGATTCGGCCCGGCTATTATGTAAACCTTCTGAATGAAGTTGAGACTATGGGATACCTGAGAAAAAAGGGTTGTGTTGGCGTCAGCTGGCGCGATTCTATATATCCACTGTGTATTTAATCTCCACCCCTTCGATGATAGAGCCCCCCGATGCTACACTCATCTGCCAGTTACTTGCTGCGATAAGATCTGCCCTCCCGAGGCTTAGGAATAAATCTACCAAAACAGAAGTAGCTTGGTAAAGTTCATCTCCGATCCTCGTTGTCACCTGGCCGCTCACTCATTGATGGAGGAGATACCATTCAGCATTCACACACAGCCCCTATGCATGCAGGCGCACATGCCAAACACCAAACTGCAAACATATCCGTCAATGACAGTTCTGTCTTTGGGGGCTCAGTGCTTGCCCGAGTGTGGTTTAGTTTGCGCAGGTTACTTATAGCACATGAATTACTGCTAAGTGGACACCACCATGCTGTCTCAACTCTCACTCTCTCTCTCCCTCACACACACACACACACACTCATAGAAAGCTTTGTCAATCACTATAATATATGATAAAAAGAGACAGAGAAATTCAAAAATCGGGGAGTGTGATAGCACACACGTTACCGGTGTTACAACCCTTCGGGGGGGGGGAAGGTTGTTATGCGGATGGAATGATGTCGCATGAGAATTGCTGAGATGAAGGGAGATGTGATAATTGGATAAGATGGAGTTGTTATTTTGGGCACCGGCGCATGTTTAATACCTTGTTCATATTTCGCTCAGAAATATTTATTGATCTGCATCCGTCGGTTTCGATCCCTTTGGAGATTCGTAATATGCAGATTTTGTTCACGGGGAAGGGGTTGGTTTATGAAAAAAGATGACAGCCGTGATAAGAACGGTAAACCTACGGGCCATAATGCTATCCAAAAAAACCCAGGATGACATGATAATAGCATGAGGTGAACTTTACCCTAAGGGCCTTGCTGTTTTAAGTTTCGTCAACAAAAACGCCAAAATAGACCAACCGAATACAAATGTCCCGTGAACATTTTAAAGGGGTACACTGAACATCTATTTTGTTCAAAATAGTGTGCTCTTTCCGAACTAGAATAATATTTTAGAATAAGCTCATCGCCAGTCAAATAGGGTGGACTCACATTATCTCCTTTCGCCGTGCTCAAATATACAACAGTTCTGACAAGTTGAAAATGGCAAAATTATTTATTTACCGGAGAATCAACATTGCCTACATGGCAAACACCTTATTTATCTTCATTTCAAAAACGCATCTTAACTCTTTTTTTCTTCTAAGAAAACATAGTAGGCCTATGGGTTCCGGGAAAGAAGTAAACTGAAAAGTTTCTCACCTAAACGTCCGGATCAGAATTGAACCGGTTCCGGGTTCCCTAGGGTCTGACCCATTTCTTGGTCCGTTTGACCCGGAATAGCTTCAAAATGACCCAGAAACGGATCAATATGACGCATAATCCGAGTTAAAATACCATTTTGTTTAACCACTTTCCGAGTCAAGGCCCCTGGGACCCGGAATCCAGGTCAATTTTGACCCAGGAGATTTTAGAGTGTAGACGAGACTTGTAATGTTCGTCGGATCGATATAATGAGCAGAGTGGGGCTTCCATGTTGTGGGTCTTTGTAAATCCAAACAAAGAGGGAATATTATGCAAATGTGAACATGAGATGATGCATGTTAAACTCCTCATGGATCGATTTCATCCAGTAATTTCACATATAGCAAAATATTTATACTGAACAATCGTGTTTTATTCACATTAAATGCTAGTTTTGAGTAGCGAAATGTTGTAATTTGAGTAGCAACTGATACAGTTTGTGTAGCATTTTGTGATGCTATACAAGGGATGGGTTTATTCTTCGGGATAAAAAGGACATATCACACGAGGCAGTTTACAGGCAACCGGTTCCAGGCAATCTCAAAGAAGAAAGGCTATTCACATTTTTTCTTTGTTATTGTAAGACATTGTGTGAAGAATGATGTGCTATTAAAGTGGTCCTGTAGCATGCACTGCAGTTGGTTGCTTCTAAGTTGCCCGTAAAAGTTGCCTTTCATAGATATGAAAGATACTGATGGGGCCGTTGATGATGATTTGCACGCCCCTTTCGGCTCGCTGTAACTACCGGGGTGTTACCAAGACGTCTCCCGGTGACACGGGGGCACCTTCTGCCTATAATTCAATCTAGCCGGTGGTACAAAAACAAAGGCAACCCCCTGGATCTGTACAACGGTAAGGGCAGAATAATATTGAGTTGACCGTTGCTGAAGGATTTATTGATATACGGTCAAGTATATTACGTGCAGCGAGAGACAATCGAATAGTCACTTGTACACTGGATTTAAGACTCGAGAACATACTGATAGGGCGATGTAATGCTGGATAAAGTGTTTTTATTTGCTATCCTTATACAATTGCGTCGTACACAGGCTAACTTGCAGTAATAGTTATTGGTAAAACTGCTCTGAGATCCTTTTTGACAACCAAAAGGGTTCAACAGGTGAATTTTAAAGCCGAGGTACAGATTGTTTAATAGTGATTTAATTACCTAGATTAAATTGTCCATACCACTGTGGTACCATTTTGTTTAAAAGAGGTGACCAGACCTTTCCATTGTATTTAAAAGAGCTTCAAAGAAAGGACATTTTATTGACGCGGTTTTGACAAACTTAAATGCCATGAAAGATGTCGATCTTTAATTTCAGGCAGATCGTCATGCAACTTTAAACTGGGTATAAAGGGATGACATAATGTGCTACCTAAGCTGGGTTACCAGGGCGAAGGCTACTCAAAGGGTACCATGACTGTGTGGGCTGCCTAGCTATAAACATAGAAGGTATGGGCTGCTCAAAGGTACCCAGGGCTGCCACTGTGCTGCTAAAAGGTACATGGACTGCCATGCTAAAATTACAAAAAGGGTATGGGCTGCTCAAAGGTACCCAGTATGGGCTGTCATGCTACAATTACATAAAGGGTATGGGCTGCTCAAAGGTACCCAGTATGGGCTACCAAGCTACTTGACATAGAAGGGTATAAGCTGCTCAAAGATAACCTTTTTAATATGGGCTGCCTTGCAATTACATAAAGAGTCATGGGATGCTCAAAAAGGTAACCATGGGCTGCCAGGCTACATTGCATAAAGAGTACGGACTGCTCCAAGGTACCCAGTATGGGCTGCCAGGCTACATTGCATAAAGGGTACGGACTGCTCCAAGGTACCCAGTATGGGTTGCCAAGCTACATTCCATAAAGGGTACGAACTGCTCCAAGGTACCCAGTATGGGCTGCAAGGCTACATTGCATAAAGGGTACGGACTGCTCCAAGGTACCCAGTATGGGTTGCCAAGCTACATTCCATAAAGGGTACGGACTGCTCCAAGGTACCCAGTATGGGCTGCAAGGCTACATTGCATAAAGGGTACGGACTGCTCCAAGGTACCCAGTATGGGTTGCCAAGCTACATTCCATAAAGGGTACGAACTGCTCCAAGGTACCCAGTATGGGCTGCAAGGCTACATTGCATAAAGGGTACGGACTGCTCCAAGGTACCCAGTATGGGTTGCCAAGCTACATTCCATAAAGGGTACGGACTGCTCCAAGGTACCCAGTATGGGCTGCAAGGCTACATTGCATAAAGGGTACGGACTGCTCCAAGGTACCCAGTATGGGTTGCCAAGCTACATTCCATAAAGGGTACGAACTGCTCCAAGGTACCCAGATGGGTTATAGTTATAGTTTAGTTTATTGTTTTTACATTCGTGGACAATGGCCAAATTACAGTAAAAATTACAATTAATACAAAAATAGTTTACATACAAAAAATAAACAGCATATCGACATTGAAAGCTACATTAAAAGATTCAAATTGATATATGTAAACCACCAACAAAACACACAAACGAAAGCAACTACCTATTTAGTAAATTAACAAAATAAGGAATAGGACTGTTTCTAAAACGAGAAGTCCTAGTACGCAGCTGGGAAATGTTTTTACTACTACGCAGATTGCGAGAATGACTCTCATATCTAGTAGGAGGGAGAAGGTCCATGGTGCGGGTAGACTTTACAAGTCCTTCCGCAAACCGCTGACAGTGGTCCTCCCTTCTGCTAGACAAAGACTCGAGCTCGCAATCCCGAAGAGCATCATTGTATGAAGTAAACTTACTACCCAAGACTATCCGGCATGCTCGCCGTTGTAGCGTTTCTAATTGAGAGGATTGTTTACATGTGATTGAGGAATGCCATACTACATCAGCGTAATCTAGCAATGGTAGAATATACCCTTTATACACAGTAACAAGTTCTGATTTAGTAAACCCAAATTTTTTTAGCAGACGTAGCATGTACAATTTGCGGTTAGCTTTGACGGAAATCTCTGAAATATTTTTGGTCCATTGAAGGTTGTTTTGTATCCAAACACCAAGAATTTTTGCCTGGTCAACAAACTGAATTGGGCATTGATTGATCTTGAGAACAGCAGGGACAGGGACTTGTTGTTTGTAACATATCTGGAGGGCCTGGCACTTGGTTGGATTTAAGCAAAGCATATTATTATCACACCATTGACTAAACTGATTGAGAATCTCCTGGAGCTGGCTATTACACAAATAAGAACGGTTTTCAGCTAGTGTCAGATCATCAACATATTTCCAACGATTCATATTGTCAGGTACATCTTCAACAGCATCATTAATGATGGCCTGGAAACCGATCGGTCCCAGCTTAGTACCTTGTGGGAGGCCACCGGTCAGAGTTTTGTATGTAGACAAAGTTTGATTGTATCGAACACATTGCATCCGGTTGCTGAGAAAGCCGCACAACCAAGGGACATGGATCTGCGGACCCCCAAGCGGATGAACTTTTCAATCATCAGTGTGTGGTCCACCATATCGAACGCTTTGGAAAAGTCCGTCAAAACCACCGTCCCAATCAGTTAGTGAAATGGGGCGTAATTTATCGGCACGGGGAGGATTCGTTTTTGGTATGGGCACAACAATGGCTTTCTTCCACTGCTGTGGGAGTACGCCTTCATTATAAGAAGAATTCAAAATGTCGCAGATGGGAACACTGAACTCGTAGACAAACTCTTTGATGATTTTAGGAGAAATACCATCGGGGCCACTCGATTTACCAGGCTTGACTCTGCTCAGCTGCGCATAGACATCCCAAGGATGAAGTTTAGGAGGAGGACTGGGAGCGGAAAAAAAAGCTTCCAGAGTACCAAGATCCAGAGGTGGAATTCCAGAGGACACTTTAATAAAGGGTTGCCAGGCTACATTGCATAAAAGGTACGGACTGCTCCAAGGTACCCAGTATGGGTTGCCAAGCTACATTCCATAAAGGGTACGAACTGCTCCAAGGTACCCAGTATGGGCTGCAAGGCTACATTGCATAAAGGGTACGGACTGCTCCAAGGTACCCATCAGTATGGGTTGCCAGGCTACATTACACACAGGGTATGGGCTGCTTTAAGGAGAAGAGTATTCCAAACGATTGATGGTTTTTTTGAATTAAAATCTGTTTACTCTCTCGTATGTACCAATTTCCTTATTGATTGCAAATATTTTAAAACAATTTCAGCAAAGATCACTTGTTGCTGTTTTCGTTCAAGCTTGTTTTTAGGTAGGGCCTATACAAAATAAGAGGATAATGACATTGGAGCACACAGGTTAGCTACACTCAGCTAGGGCTTTGGCTACTAGGCTACAAGTTGTCTAATATGGAACACGTCATCTTTGATTTCCAACACGTTCTGTTAATAACCGGAATATGTTCTTTCATACAAGGAAGGCTCGCCGCGAAATCTGTATAATTTGATTTGATCTATAGGAGTTAAACATTGATTTCAGGTAAGTACGTTGGTCATGAATTTCAATCTTAAAAGCTCCCGTTAAACGATAACGGAGGGACTTATGCGATGCTTATAGATTCCAAAAGATAATAAATCATTGAAGATCTACTCATAATGTCATACACGGGAGGTAAATTTGTACCCCCCAAAAGGTGCGAACTTGGTACAATTGCGGTCACTGACTGACCGGATCGTGATAATGTCTGACAACGGGCATTAAGAGCTAATAGAAACGTCATCTTGCGCACACGATAAGCCGGAGTAATTTTATACACACTTTGGCAGGGTACCGGGCGGTGTGAAACCGCCGGACGATATTGCGAGGAGCTTGGCGGCTTCTTGTAACGGAAGAAGCCATTGGACAAAACCAATTTGTTGAAAGGGAAGTGTATACATGCAGTTGGGAGGCTTAATGGCGATTTGGTGATGATTAACCTTTTAAAAACTGAAGTCTCAGAGATCATTATACCGTGGCACGGTAGCGTTTCCTCAACAGTCCTTAGGGGACTGAAAGGGGCTTATGTACAATAAAGAACAAACATTGACTCTACAAAGAGAATGCAAACAAACCCAGTTTGGAATTAAATTTCCCGCGATATGAAAGGAAGTTCAAGAGAACTCACCGTAGCAGTACTTCGATGAAAATAGGCCTGTGTCAATAAAATGCGGTTCATTCATTCATTCATTTACTTATTGGTCACATTGGTCACACTAAACAACATGAAATTCTTCGTCCCGCACTGTGCAAAAATATTAAGCATCTAAAAAAAACATTCAAGATGACGAGTACACTGCATTTATTTCTATTCAACTTGCATGTTTCTATGGTTTACACTTTCCCACAGTCCTATTACGAGAATTTGGAATGAATATAAAATAACATCAACCTCTAGTTTACATAGTCTGCATCTCAGTCGTATTTGTGCATTTTTAATTTTGTTTTTTACTGTTTCCTTATTCGTTTACGTTGCACTTGTCCTTACTTTTCCATAGTCCTATATTATGAGAATTTGTAACATCAACTTCTATGGATTACATAGTCTGCTTTACAGTCGTAATTTTTCATTTTTATTTACTGTTTCCTTATTCGTTTACGTTTAGTCATAATATGCTCGTTCCGACCTTTACTTTTTCTAGCATTGAACCACAACACCAATTTGCATTTGTATTACCAATTAAATTAAACTGACGCAAATTGAATTGGTAAACAGATACAAATAATGAAAAAACATCTCCTGGTCTTCCTTTTAATTCATTAACAACAATCATGGTTTTGTTGTTCATCTTTCGACAAACAACAACCGGTAACATTATTCATAATGTATGAATTGTTATTGTTTGTTGTTTATATATTAATAAGCGCCCGGGAGCATGTTTCATGGATGGGCGCTATATAAATTGTAGTTATTATTATTATTGTTACTATTATTATTATACGTCATATAGAATCTGACAAGACTAATAAGTGTATGATGTGACACATCAAGTCATTTGCTCAATCAGAGTAAATTATAAAGCACTGCAGTGGACCATGGGGTGCTATCGTGTAATATATGTCTTAAATTATTATCAAGTTACAATTTCAGGGTCTAGTGGGCTTTCATTTATCATAATTGAACTCGTCATCATATAGTGATTTATTCTGACTATCACAGAGACCTAAATAACACACCTTATCCCAGTAGTAAATGGACCTGTTACAAAATGATTATGCAGCAATTTGGTTCGGAAAAAATAGAAACGAGACGTCTTATTAATTTTGTTGGTGTTTTAAACTTGAAATGAGCAACGTTTGTCTATAGCCTCGATTTCAACTGCTAATGTGTGCTTTCAGATGCCTGATATCTTTGGGTGAAAAGTTACCTCTTTTAAAAAAAACTACATTACCACAAAGGGTGTAATTTCTAACAATGTTTTATAATATCAACAGCTCTCCAGTCCTCTTACCAAGGAATTGTTAGAGTAAAGGTATATCCTTCCTTAAACAGGCATGTTTCGTTTGATTGAAATCAGTAAATTCATTCAACCACCTTTTCTCAAGATGCACAAAGTATACGAGTGGAAATTTGACTCACAAAAAACAAACAAACAAACAACCCCCCCAAACAAACAACCCAACAAACAAACAAACAAACAAACAACCCAACAACCCAACAAACAAACAAACAAAAACCAAACAAACAAACAAACAAACAAACAAACACCCCATCAAACAAAAAATAAAAAAAAAACCAAAAAAACAAAAAACCGAACAAACAAACAGACACCCCTTCTCAGTTTGTTAACGTTATGAGCTATGATATGCAACTCTACTTATGCTACAGTACAAGGGTGTGTTTTTCCTTTCATTATTTTCTTGCAACTTCCATGACCAATTGTGCCCAAATTTTCACAGGTTTGTTGTTTTAAGCATAATGTTGGGGTGGACAAAGTGAGGATCCTGGTCTTTGAAAATTACCAAAAGTATACACTGCCTCTAAAGCGATCATCTGGTGGCCATCCATTATAACTTTGGACACAGACTATGTCGTGTATTGAAAGGTTGCAGGTTGTTATAACTGCCCCTTTTAAAAAATATGAACGTTGTGCCAGTACAAAAAATGGCAGTTGTTTTGTAAGTTGAAGTAGATTTGAGACTATTGATTTTGTCTTCATGCCATAAGCAATTTTAGTCAATGTGGGTTGTGCGAAAAGGTCAGATACGCTACAGCTCTCCATGAAAACGATAGAGAAAATGGTAACCTATACAACAAATTGCATAAAGTGGGCCAAGACACATTTATTGCACATTTCGGACTTTTTACTCCATCCCGATATATTAAACTGAACCACAAACTCACGGTTACTTGGACAAGCGTCTTCAACCGTAAAGAATTGACCTACAAACGTACGCACACTTGATGAATGGCATAAGGACACCATTCTGGAATAAGTGGGGTTAATGTAGTTCACATGTCCAATAAAAACGGCATGATAAGATCATAACGAGTTTTAAATACTCACCGATGTGATAAACGCATCCAAACTCCCTCGTGGTAAACCATGCAGTGAGGCGGTGCTTGGCATACGGCACAGTTTCACGTTAATGCATATACGATTATTATTAGTTCTGTTCCAACGTGCATGTGTGTGTATACGCTCCGACCAATGATGAATGACGATGTTGTGCTAGCGGCAGTTTATAATCCCAAAGAGTGCTGTGTTTGTACATGAATCACAACCGACAAATTATGACCATCTTCCCGTCGCTGAGCTCCACCGAGAACGAGGACTGACAAACCGCGCATTGCTCTCATTTCGATCCGGTCGTTTCCTCACAATGATCGTCACTGCACCGTCCAAACTCGCCACTTGCCAACTTGTAAGAAATTACAGGTTTTTAAGGGGAGGGGAAAAATTGTGGAGGACACCTGGCGTAGTTTTCGCTTTTAATCATCGCCAAATTAAATTGTGGATGCCGTGTATAGACATGATTGGGAGTGCCTGATGAGATTACGCCGAGATTGGTAAACATAGCTGTTATGGCAAGATGAAAAATTAGGAAAGGAAAGCATGGGATACGTAGTTTAGAAGGTTGTATTGGGTATTGGCTGATTTATGAAATTCAAGGAACATGGGGAAACTGTGATGAAATTAAAAACGGTTTGTAATAAAGGTATCGATTGGATGGTCTTTTTCTGGATGGTGGGTAAACTTGAGTAGCCAAACAGAATTGTTATGACTCATCGAAACGATCGAAGACGGAGACTAGAAGTACAGTTAAAAAATGCTTAAAATCCTGAACCAGTTATTAATATTGAGGGGAAAAACCACTCAAAACGCACCCCTTAAAGAGAAATGCGAATAAAATGTTTAGACATTTTTGACAGGTGAAGAAAATCGATCAAGGAACTTTCATAAAACCAAGCGTGTACACTGCAAAAACTGGGGTGTCAACATTGAAACCATGGGTTTTGTAAACATACTATAGATATCGAAAACAGAAACAAACTTTACACCATAAAAATAACCCTTATTTCTGCTGGTGTTATTTTAACATCCTGTGATATTAATCTTGATTCTCTTTTGGAAATTACATGTGACAACACAATTTTAACACCTCAGTTTTCGTATTGTACCTTATATTGACTCAAAGAGAGTAAGCATGCCTGAAACACTGGATCTCGTATGACACTCTTATCTTTTCAAACGGTCGTCGTACCTGAGGTCGTGTGTTTCATTTTAATACATGAAAACTAAAATGTTAATAAACTGTTGGTTATTGTTGTGTATTAACAAACTAAAGTGTTTGTGAATGTTGGCTAAGTACATTTACTCAGTTGCTCCAACAAGTGTCGTTCTACCATCTCGAGTGTGTACCATGACAACCCTAGTTTCAATTATAGTATACCATAATACACCAGCTATGCATTGTAAATAGGCCTACCTATAGGTTATAAGCTGTGATCATCACAGAGCAGTAGATTGTTGTTTGGCTAATAAAGGGAACTACGGTATTCTGTAAATATTACTCCATAGCACACATATTCTAGTAGCTAGATCAATGCATTTTACAACATTATTATCCGTGTTTGTCGGGCATATAAATTAAGACCATCCTCAAACTTTCTCAACATACTGGGGAGCATACAACTCCAAGCTGCTTAAATTTGCGCTAAGGGTTTAATTCGATACAATACGTACATTCTCAGACCTCTCATGTTCCCATTTATACACCTGGGTTAAGAAAAGCAATTATGGTTAAGTGCCTTGCTCCAGGGACACAAGTGTCGTGAACAGGATTCAAACCCACACTCCAATGATTCAACCATCAGAACTTGAGTCCGGTGCAGTACACTGCTCGGCCACGACACACCACAAAGAAAGTTTACCAATAACAAACACAATCAATGCAACATTTTTTGTAATACCTAATTATTTTGTATTGCTTCTGCTTGAACTGTTCTGCCATTCTTTTGCTAATTATGAATTCGTTGCATTATCCGTCTGAATCACATTATGTATCTTGTGTCAGTATAGCTGTTTTTGTCCAGTGTTTATCTGTCCTTCTGTTTTCGTGTCTGTCTGCTTGTTTTTCGTTTGTTTGTTTGTTTGTTTGTATGTGTCTGGCTGTTTTCTACAAGCTTCGGCTTATCAAAACAGCCCCATACTCTATTTATTACATTATCCTGCGTATTGCTACTTATTGTTATTTTGTTTTGCTTTACTCCATAATTACATGTACTTATCGTTTTTCTACATAGAAGTATCATGGAAATAAATGTGTACCTGAACTGAACTTTATAAGGTTTCCGTGAGAAATTACACTCATTATGAATATTGGGGTAAACGGAATTGTCGGTCAAAGGTTAAAACTGTACTTCTGTGGTGGTCTTCGAAAGAATAATCAGGCATATTTCTAGTCGTGCATGTTTTAACATTTCGATTCAATTCGATTCATTCAATTCCGGTTTACTATAATTTATAACACTGAGCAACAAAATTAACTATGACAATTCCTACAGGTAGAAAAACGCAACAGGAGTGTAAAAACAGAGCCAGACCAAATATTTCACAAAAAGAACTTCCTGATAAATAAAGAGCAACGGGACGGAGAAAAACTTAACTTAAGCATGGAAGACGGAAGACAGAAGACTACGAACCAACTTGGAAGATGAATGGGTTTAATATGTTGCTTTCCTCGAAGATAACGAAGTGGAAGGGAAATATATATTCTCAGGAAATGTCTAGGAGTAGGCTATACATTAAAGGCAGTGTGTACTTTTAGTTATTACTCCACACGTTAATGAGCATACAAACTTACTCTGTAAATAGCACTGAAGAGCTGTTACTATTATAAAACATTGTTAAAAACAACCCCCTTTAAAGTAATGTATAGTTTTAGAGAAAGCGGAAATTTTTCACCAAACAATTTTGAATCTGAGAAGGCTTCAGGCTTGAAGCCTTTCTCAGGCATCTGAAAGCACACAATATTATATACAAAAATGTATTTTTTTAATTTTTTATTTTAATTTAGTTTTTTGCAACTTTGATGACCAATTGAGCCCAAATTTTCAAAGGTTTGTTATTTATGCATATGTATGGGATACACCAAGTGAGGGTCCTGGTCTTTGACAATTACCAAACGTATACCCTGCAATGTATTAATTTAGCCATGAAATTTATGTTTATGAACTGCCTCAGCAGCCTTCAAGTTCATCTGTTGTTTAAACATTCATCTGTTAATATTTCCTGTACCCCAGTATTATTTAACGCTTGTAACATATGGCAATTTACGGTTCAGAAATTAAAAATGGAAAATTGTAATTGGTTACAGCTGGCGTTGTGGAAAGCTCTGGTTTACCATGGAGGAATGCTTTCGTGTTATTTATGTGCTCTTTCGAATATTATTATCGTAAATTACGAATGGGAAGATGTAATCTTAAATCTTCCAGCGTGTTTCACAGTCACACAAAATGTATGCAGGATCGAAGCTAGTATATAGGAATCTTCATGGAAGTCCCTAGGAAACCTTATCCTAACGGGATTTTATAGAGGAAGCTGAAAGGAAGTACATGTGATTCCTGGATTTAAAAAAATGTCAAATTCAGAAATCGCACGATCAAATGAAGCTGTTAAGTCTTTGGGAAACTCTGTAGGTTTCCTATAGTTTATAGGAAACCTACTAGGAAACCTGAAACCTGCTAGGAAACCTGCATATTTCTTTTATACAAATACAACCCATCCTATACTAGATTATAATAATGATCACGACTGCAGGAATCTATATAGGAAGCTGTTGGGTCTATGGAAAACCATGTAGGTCTCCTATTATATCATAGGAAACCTACATGTACATAATAACCACATCCTACACAGTGATCACATTCACACACGACTGCACGGGAATCTACAAAGGAAGCTGTTGTGTCTATGGGAAACCCTATCATAGGTTTCCTACAGATTATCAGTCTATATGAAACACTGTAGGTTTCCAATAAATTATGAAAATCTCTATTTCCCTTTTTACAAACACAATCCATCCAAAACAGGAATCACATTCACATGATAACGACTGCGGGAATCTACAAAGAAAGCTGTTGGGTCTATGGGAAACCCTATTATAGGTTTCCTGTAGGTCATAGAAAACCTACGTACAAACACATCAAATACAGGAATCACATTCAAATAATAACCACACGACTTTAGAAATAAATGCCCACAGGAAGCTGTGCATGTACATTTAATTGAAAACTACATACGTGTATAACACATTTAAAAACATATAATTATTTTCAGAGTTATTCATTATTTAGAGTCAACAATGACCATGAACATATACTAGGTCGTGTGTTGTCATTTCAAAAACCATTTTGAATAAATTCCAATCAAAGAACGAAAACAACTTTAGAAATAATGCCCACAGGAAGCTGTGCATGGACATTTAATTGAAGCCTACATACGTGTATAACACATTTAAAACATATAATTATTTTCAGAGTTGTTCATTATTTAGAGTCAACAATGACCATGAACATATACTAGGTCGTGTGTTGTCATTTCAAAAACCATTTTGAATAAATTCCAATCAAATAACGAAAAGGGTAGCTTGAACTAGGTTAATAATGCGTTGAATTTCTTGCATTCAAAATTCCTATTACGATGATTATAGTGTGCTCTATGCAGTGACAAGTGTAGTAAATTTATGTCCTTCAAAATCATTGTGATGATGAAGACTTTTATTAAGGGCGTTTTTCACTCTTGCTATAGTGAGCACTCAACCTATATACTATCTCAGATATGTTTTATACCCATCAGCAAGTTTAATATTTCAATGAGTGCCGCCACTAAAGCCCGCTCTTTGATGGATATTGGACCGTCTCACCGCTAGAGGGCTAATGCATCCTCATAAATGAACGACATTTATTAGAGTATAATGCAAGTCGAGGTCGCGTGTACAACCTAAGGCTAACTTAGACCGTGGAATATACTTGATTTCCGGAATGAAATGTGACTTTTATTATAATTTTAATTATTGAACAAAATGCAAATTTCTATCCCATAATATGATGTGTGCCAATGTAATTTACATCCTTGGTAAGAAAATGCATCGAGAGATTTATACTTCTATAGGTATCAAGTACTTGTTGTTAGGAAAAAGTATGGAGCTCTGGAAGTGCCATCCGACATGTTGAGATCCTGAGATAATTTACTGCAGGATGCTTGATGACATCATGAACGTTTAAGATGACGATACCCTGAGGTAATATATTGGGATGACGACATCCCGAAGTAAGTGTCGTCCTCCCCATACCTTATCTAGGATGTCGACATCATGAAAGTAAGATGTCGACTTTGATAGACTGGATTAAATTGCAACGTTCTCGAACTTACATAATTTCTGTTAAAAACAGTCAAAATTAGAAGAAAAAATCTACTTTAATTGTTTTAATTCGAAACTACGATTTTTTTTTCCCGCACTAATGAAATAAAAGTCATGGTGAGTCCATTGGACCACTAAAGTTGAAGCTTTAAAATGTTATTAAAAGATCAGAGAGTTGTTTGAGTGAGTTTTAAGTTCAAGAGCCTTGGTGAGGTTGTTACTTTTTTACCCTGAAATTGCGCCCCCAACTTCGGTTGTGATGAGGGCAGATTGTGTGGTCTGTTATTGAGGGCGCGCTCCAAAAGCACCTTCCTGCGCGAAATTACTGCAATTAGGGTTAGTGTTGTGACTGACAACGACTTCGACAAGTTTTGAGAAGTACGTTTGCATGAAGAAAACAAAAAGCATTGATCAACTATTCGGCCACTCAGCTTGAATCTCTTTCAATATGGAATTGCTAGCCTCAAGAAATCTTCTTGAACATTCTCAGTGACAGCACTGGTGTCGTAATACACTAGATGGGCGCATTTAATTTAGTGGGACATAGTTTTTGAGGAAATATTTCAAGAGGAATGTGCCTTTAATGATACAAGCGTTCGACGGTTATAGTTGTACGCGCGCGTGTTGACGAAGAAATGATTGGACGATAGGTGTTCTTTGTGCGTGACCTCAGGGTCCATTTAGCGTTCCGCGTTATGCAAGGGGTCGGGATCAACCCACCCAATAAGGTAGGGGCTAAAAACCCAATCAGCATGATGCAAGGCCCCGGGTCTGAGTTAGGATTTGAACCGGGGTCCACAGAGGTGAAAAGGGCAAGGATTGAGCCAACTTGATGCCCATGGCCAAACCTTAAGCCGATAATTCACATTTTTATCTTGCTTTGAATTCCATGCTACTTCTTCGGGAAACTTGAGACATAAATCTTTGACATCAAAATAAATGTTTTGAGAGAACTTAGGCCCCTACGCCATAAAACAAAATGTTCCACTGGGAAGAAAAATAATATAGGCCTATCCTTATTGAACATAGTACGCAGCAGCCTTAAATGAACGTTCAAACAGACTACTCGGATACCAATTATCGGCTACAAAGAAATTAAGGAACACATAAAATGAATTCGAAAGGAAACATCATTGACAAAAACATGAACATTCACGGAAAACGCTCTTGGGTTTCCGCTGTGCTGTTGCCTATGACCCGAAGATAACACGAAATAAATATCAATTTCAAAAGTTCAATTTCATGTTTTCTCTTTATTCGACCTTAGTGTCATGTGCTCTGTACTGATAAACAATTCTTGGAAGAAATTTCAAGAAATGTCATTTCAAAATTGAGCCAACCACCTGCTTGTGGATCTAATGGTGGCGGAAAGTAATATGCTACACATCTTCAGACCACACTGGATAATGATTGATTAGATATACTTGCATAGAGGTAGTTATTGATCTTCAAGAAACGCGTCGATATAGATTTTTTTTTTGAAATACAATTATACAACAGTTGTAATAGCAAAACTGTGTTGATGAGCATATATGATTATTTAGTGTGAACTGAATTAGTTTTTAAGGCACGTTGTGCTTTTGGTAATTACTCCACAAGTTAATTAAAAGCTTAGGCCTATTCTGTAAAGAGCACTGCAATGGAACTATTGACATTTTAAAACATTGTCAGTTAGAAACGACCCCTGTGAGAAAAAGAGGTAATTTTCACCCCCAAAATTGAATCTGAAAGCAAACAATTCTATGCAACAAATATGTTTTTTCTTTCATTGTTTTCTTGCAATTTCGACGACCGATTGAGCCCAAGTTTTCAGAGGTTCGTTAACTGTGCATATTATGTTAGGATGCACCAAGTGAGGATACTGGTCTTTGACAAATACCAAAAGTATACCCTGCTTCTATGCACGTTTGATACAATAGTTACATTTAACTGAACTTGGGTAAAATGACGGGTATTTTAATGTCCGTATAGACCCCTTGCATAACGCGGAACGCTAAATGGACCCTGAGGTCACGCACACTGTTTTACGCACAAAGAACACCTATCGTCCAATCATCTGCCTCCTTTGACCTCAGTGAGGGCGCTTTTTGGCCTCAGTGAGGGCGCTTTTTTAGCGTGTGATGTCATATGCAAGGGGTCTATAGGTACAATCTATCTCAAGTGTAGCTTATTGTACGCCCTCATCGGTGTTCCAAACTGCAGTGTGACTGTAGTATAATTACTACTGTCTGTTTTATTCCATTCAGAAACATAACCCCATAACCCCGGGGGAGGGTAACAACAATGAACATTGATAAATAATACACTTATACTATAATCATTTTGCCTCTCTTTCAGCTCATTGAACATGAAAACATATTTTGCAACGCAAGTGACAATTCTTTATTCTTGAGAGGACATAAGGAACACAAGCTTTTCATCACTGGTCAAACTTGTGAAGACATTGTTTAATTTACAAGTTTCAATATATCGTAGGACGCCCTGTATTCAGGGCGTCCCTGAAATCGAGGCAAACCTTTGACCTCTCTGCGCGCGATGTAAACAGTCCCTAGATACAATTTTTGTGGTTTGACTTGCCAAGCAAAGAGTCTCCTCTCATTTAACCAAAACTTAGAAACATGTAAGGCTCCAC
This sequence comes from Leptasterias polaris, assembly GCA_037783415.1. Lineage (NCBI taxonomy): Eukaryota > Metazoa > Echinodermata > Asteroidea > Forcipulatida > Asteriidae > Leptasterias > Leptasterias polaris. The sequence continues at coordinate 3,084,032 of JAZGTN010000098.1, forward strand.
TGGTTAGTTGCACTTGTAAATGCAAAAAGTTGTGGTATTTTAGGCATTTCTACAAGGTACAAAAATATGTCATACTGTCGGGCCCATAAAAAAAAATGTTCCCCACCGAAAAAGTTTCATCAAACACTTTTCAATTCACAATTCACGATGATCAAATAATGTGACTGAACATTTTGCTGAGCATTCTGGGGAAAAAAATACAGAGGCTTAAAGAAGCCACGTGCCTCATATCATTTTCTAATAGTCTGGATAATTTTTGTTTGTAACATTCTATCATTTTTGTTATTATAATATTAAAATTTAAACATCAGCTTTGTGATTCGATTATCACTGTTTATTTATATGCTTTATTATAAATGTTAAGAAACATAAAAAGACACAAAACTAAATAAAAATAAGATTTGAAAGCCAAGAATTATATTTACATTTATTTATTTTTTTTATTTTTTTTAGTTTTTGGAAAATACCATGGTTATTTTTAAAACTAAATAAAAAAATATGTTGAATAAAATGAAGAAAACTGCTGGCTATAGAGTCATACACTAAGTCTCACAGAACACTTGTAGTCACTGCAGATGTTTCTTCCACGTATGGCTTCACCCGGACACCATACTTTCTTGTTTGCATCGAAAACAGGTCAAACTCAAAACAAATGGGACGTCGCTATTAAAGTCATCGAAGATCGGTGCGTGGTGTGAAAGTTTCAATGTCCATTACGTTTTAATATATGTTTGCATATTTCTTATAAACAAAGGAAGGTAATTAGGGCATCAGTTGATTATGGAATATTTTATTTTTTTTCAATTCAAAGAAAAAGGCATACTACATCGAAAACCGGACAGGGGAGGATACATACTTTGTCCCAACTCAGCATATAATGGGCACTCAATTAAAAAGTGTATTTCATTTTCGAAATCCTGTTCACAGTGTGGGCATATTCCTAAATGCGGTGTAATGCCAATCGACCATAAAAAGGTAGAACATCGTGTGCCTTGTTGAAATACGTGATTTAATAAACCCGAGACTTGCAGGCCAAACCCACGAGATAATAATAAATTATTAAACAGTACGGCTGAGAGACATACTTTCTGCTACTTTTGTAAAAACCCTCTGGTAATAATGGTATTTTGTTATGTGTAGCCCTCACCTTTTGTTACGAATTTCAGAGTAAAAGATTCTGAAAAACATAATCCATAAATTTAAATGTTCGCGCTCTAAAACGTCCACATGCAGTTATTGATCTTATATGAAGTAAGACTAAATCAAATGAGATGCATACGCCTATCTGGTTTGACTAATTCAACTCGAGTCGGTATATTATTTCATATAATGTGAATTGATTTGTTTGAACATAATTTACATTTTGACAGTTTCTTACCGGTACCTCATTTTGAATTAACTATTATTATCACGAAAAAATAATTTCCAAAATTGTATGTGCCTGACATTTTGTTACGCGATAGTAAAAATTGTATGCAATTAAATTTTGCGTAGCGCCCTCAGTTATCAAATAAAAAATTCAGTCATGGTCACAATTGAAGCCATAATAGGCGTATAGTAATAATATGCCACAATTACAACTATTTTCATGAAAGGGATACAGGCTCTATGAACGAAATTAAGGTGTCTACATACACGTTAGGCACTAAAGTGTGATGGCGTCATGATGACGTCAACCCTCAGATAACGACCACCCTCCATCTGGAAGTAACTTTAATTTGAACGAAAATGTTGGTTATGATAACCCGGCCTTCTTTAACCATAAAGAGGGGGGTAATCCACTCTAAGGACCCCAGCTCAAATCGTAACAATAGTCCAAGGAGTTCAAATAGTTCATCCCCATGCCATTATATGCACAAACATTGTAAAAGTGCCACCGGTGACTTCCGTACCAGGCTCCAAAATTCAACCCCACCAAAATAAAGGGCTTCCCGGTGTCTAGATGTGATTGGTTTTTTATTTGCAAAAAGTATGGAAATTAATTTAGCCCCCGGCATAGCCCCTTTACACCTACATGTCTAGTTGTTTCTCCGGCACTCTTTGATCTACACACTGTCATACAGACATGTATTTCATCCAAGATAGGCTTCTCCATCAATACGTTCGTCATAATAGAATGTTTTTAAAACTTCACATTGTCTATTGACCATGACCCTGGTCATGCAAATAAAACCGATTCAATTTCAAAACAATACCTGTTCCGACAGTAGGTCGGAACAGCTAATAAACTTATAAATACATACAAAAAGTCATTTGTGGCATGAAGCATATTGACAGGTGCTGACTAAATACTCTTAGAAGACAAAACGGGTCAGATTTGACCTAGACTCTTGGTCCCGGAAACCTGACCCATGTTTGAGCCAGGCTAACCCGGAAACTGGTTTTGGGCTATTTGCTCGGATTCTACGTAAGATTGACCCATTAGTGGGTTATTTTGAAACATATTCCGGATCACACTGACCCAGAAAAGTCCCACGTGGGACCCCGGAACTGCTGACCGAGGAGTTTTTAGAGTGTAGTTCCAATATTTATAGTAGAGATAAAAGTGCGTCCCTGCTGAGAAAAAATAAAATCGTTTTCTCGCGGAAATGATTTTCCACAATTCGTTTAATTACTCGCGGAAATAATTTTCAGAATTTCGTTTTCTCACGAAAGTAATTTTCCAAAAATCTCTTCCCCGCGAAAATAAAAATAATTGTCAAAAATTATTGCACATGGCGGACAGCACTGCAGCTGTGTAGGGAAAACGAAATTCTGAAAATTATTCCACGAGAAAACAAATTTTTGAAAACTTTTTCCGCGAGAAAACGGTATAATTTTTTTTCTCGGCATGTCACCTCCCGGGCTCCGTACGTCCCAATGAGATTTTGCAACCTGCTTGCAATGTGTAACATTATGTATTGATCAAGTTGCAGTAATAAAGCTATACATATGTGAATTTGGGTTCTAAAGCTAATCAAATCACCTTCAACCATCTTGTACAAAACTTTTTTTATTTTTTATACTGATGTTCCCATTTTAACCGATTTCGTAATCTGTCACACGTGAATATGACAAGAATTAAAACTACTTCCGTAAACTTCATTCAGGGGAATATTCATAGTAATAAGCATCCCATCAAAATATAATCAAATGTTGGAGACAGTTTTTTTTTTTCATTTCAATCTATGACCCCACAGGTGATTTTTTCGAAGTCTGAACAATTCGCAAAACATGATTTACATAAAGACCTTTGAGATGAACAGAACACGATTCACAACAAAAGGTAATTCTTTATAAATTTAAGCAGTTAGGTTGTTTTTTCTCATTTTATAGGTATTATACAGGATTGGTAAGGATAAAAAACACCGTTGAGTAATTTTAATCTGAAAGCCTACTGGTTATAAAGTTCATAAACACGAACATTTTTTGTCAGTCTGTGAAATATCTCTCAATGAAATAAAGTCCTTTTGTCTAGAACACTGTATCTGAGAAGTAAACACAAAATGTAATGTAAAAGCTGATTTCGGAGGTTACAACAAAAAGTTAAGAACAATGTGTTTACATGCTGGAAATTGTGCATACTTTCTCCTGACTCACACAACGCAAAGGTTTGTTATTTCATGTAGAATGATTGATCATACAAAACGTGAACACTGTCAGCGACTATTTTTGTCAGCTCTACCAATCATGTATAATACCTTTAACCACACTATTCTTCAAAGTTACCAGACCTTGAAATACCACCTGATTCAACCTCATAATAAACAGCAAAATAAACATATAATATCACAAAGTGGGACGCGGTATCGATAACACCGTATGCAATAATTGATATAGCCTCTAATAACGAGTGTCGATTATCAAATATCGAACATTCTTCAGGTTACGCGTACACTTTAAGTGCAGATGAACTTTATGCTAGTCACTTGACGTAAAACTATTTAGCAGGCGTTTTGATAGACGTCATTCACAACCTCTGTTTCGAGGCACAACTTTTGGACGTCACCGTATGTTTATCGGGGGGGGGGGGCATATGCGAGGACACTTTATTATTAGCCTATTAAAGTTTTGGAAGACGCACCGACGGGTTCTCATATCTCCTCTCTGATGGGCCTATATACATTTGGTGATGTGGCACGCTGCCCCCCCCCCCCCCCCCCCCCACCCTCCTATCGTGTCTTCACAGTGTTCTGGGAATCTCGGGAAATCTTTAGAGGGTTTTAGGGTGGGTTACTTCACAAGAGGAAAAGAGTGTGTTCAAGTATGGGAAGATTTGGGGGGACAGTCTGCCGCAAATTGCAGACGATGTGACCTGTGACATCACATGTTTACAAAAGAGCCACAGAGATCGAGCCTGGACTTCCTGCACAGGCACATTTGTACACAGATCAATGGAAGAAAACAACAAATCTTATGTTTTATAGAGATTGCATTGTCTGATTTTAACTTTTGATTTGAAGAAAGGGGGGACATCTCAAAAGCTGTACAGCTGTTGCTTTTGTAAATTTTGAATTTATGTGAAAATTATGACACAAAATGTAAATTTTCCCATATAGCCTGTGTAGTATCTTGCCCGGCACACGCTTTAGAATGTACAAGGTCACCACTCTGTAAACAAATGTAACATGGTCTAGGTTCTGACATTCCCAAATCCTGGCCTGAATGTGTTGATCCCCTCCCCCCCTCCACCACGACCACCACGACCACCCAGAATTTTCAAGGATAGGTGCATTAATGACTAATGACAAAAACCGGTAGTAAGCCAACGAAGAATTCAAATAATCTTTTAATCCAAACAGCACAACAACAGCAACAGGTCACACCTGGGCTGATCCAGATTTCAGTTGACTATTTTTTTGTGAGGTTGATCCCCAAATAGTCCATTTGCTCACGGTTATTTCATCACGAGCGTTTTATTTCCCAATCGATCAGGTATTTTTTCAATGGTTACTGGGCCGATACAAAATCACACACAAATCCCTCACCATACGCGGAAACCATCACATTGACATTTAAAGCACACTAAACCAAATCAGTCTCTCGATTTTGTCAACAACTCTATTAGATCAAGGTCCACACTGGAAGTCGGCAGTTGTCAAGCTCGTATGTACACTACATAATACCCTTGACTTGAAAAAAAAATCCCTTAGGTAGTTGGCATGAGGGAGCGATATAAATGCAAGCAGTCAAGTTTGGTTACGACTTGACCTGGTTTCTAACGAGCAATGGGGGCGTTTATTTGAAGGCCGTGTCCGTGTTTTGTGGCATTTTCACCGATGTGTGTTAGACTTGGAATGCTGCCCGTCATAATAAATGTACACAATAACAGATAGTAAACAACAACAACTTTTAAGCAGATATTGCGCGATGATTGACGAGTCAGGCAACCTGATCAAGCAAGGCCTGCTGTCCGTTAGCCTGAACAAGTCCTAATTACCCACCAGTAGACTAATTGATATAAAGACCGGTGTCCCAAGAAGCACAAGACGAAGTGATTTGACCAATTAACCACAAAATCTGAACAGACGAAATTTATCCCCAAACATGATAATTGTTTCATCGTACTCCGCTTTCAAAATCTTGGAAAAGGCGTTTGACCCCCTATAAGTTTCTAGGTCAGCCTTTTCTTGACCCCAAGAACTTGTCCTGGGGAATCAAAATTTTATCAGTTGAAGATGGCAATCCCGCTGGCTTCTCCCGCTGGACAAGTTGTGTTTTAACACTATGGGAAATACAAACTTAACTTTAATCAACAAGGAGGAACTCTTCCCTAAATCAAAAGTCTACATGATAATGTGCTGTAGTTCTTGAAAGATTACATTTCATTCGCTCAAAAGAAGTTCGCAGTGAAGCTTAATACAAAATATAACCTCTTTACGGGTTGACATGAGCGTATGCGGAATTTTGCACTGCGAGCAGAGAGCTATGAAATTGGACCCCGGGCTCACTTGATGACCTTCACACGCTGTGACTTGAGGGAAGACTAAAAGCCTTACTATACCACCACATAGTAACGTCGCGTGTTTTGGGGTCATGGGGTTCTTTCTTTTTCAGCGATGAGTCATCATTTTGACATTAGGGCTTCCCCACACTTATAGCTCGATTGCAACTATACAGACGGATATTTAGTGATAAACAGCTATTGTTCGACGACTGTTGTTGATCGGAGGCTATCGGCCAAATACGGTGTGTAAACTTCCGGTTTGATGCGTGGTTGACACCGTCCTTGTTTACCAGATCGTCTTTTTTAAACCTATGACTTTATGGTGTTGTAATGAATCGAGTTTCTTTATTTAACTTTTCGGGTTCACAATTAATGGTCAGTAAGATTGTCAATAGACAATCTCCCTATATGGTAGTCCATTTTGCGGAGCTTATGTCACAATAACTAATTGTTAACATTCAAAGGGTGATACAGACTTCCTTCCACGTTAAAAAACCAACCTTGAAGTTAAGTATTATTCGGCATGTATTGTCTACGGTTCCGCGTTCCCCTTTGCGGTGAACCAAATTAAGTATATATCCCAGCTGGATGGCATTTCCTAATTCATTATCACACGGGTATTTTTCTCTCATACTCCGACATTCAGTGCTTAATTTCACATTATCTGCTTTAAGCACAAAAAAGCTATACGCACAACCAAATTTTGCTTACCACAATAGGCTAAGGTTACCAGCCAAAAATTATTGTCCTATGTGACTGGTATCCTGCTTATTTTGCTGAGCAGAAAACTGTTGATCAATATTTTCTGCTTCATCAGCTCTATCGGGAATGGACACTGACGTATTTGGCTGGTAACAATGTCACATTCTTCCATTGCATCATAATCTGATGACATTTTCCCGCGTGATTATTTATCACTATTTTATGCGTTTATTTCACAATGCAGCACAACAATGAACCACTTCTGAATAAAAATGGGGTTTTTTTTCCTTCTTTCTTTTTAGAGCGTTTGCTCTGTATTTTGCAATAAGTCAAGTTCATCTTGGGAAATTTGTATTTGACCAGTCACAAAAATATTACTAATTATTTACCATTAGCGAACGACCTTGTGTGGCAGGTTTATTTCAACACTTGATGACAGCTAGTGGAAAAAAGCTAAAAATATAATGACCCCGAGACGAAGAGAGAAGGGAAATCCTCCGTGTGTGGAGGGGGTTTCCCGGAACAACTTTGGCTTCCCTCGATAACAATGAAATAGCCTAAGAAGATAAAGAAATGAAGTGATTGCGTCTTGTTGTAATCACATTCGGATTTCCCAGTGTTAAGGCAATTATTGACATATAAGCAGGAAATTAAGTCGCATAAACAAAAATTAAAAACAAAACTAGAGATTTAGAGTTTGTAAAACAAACTCTAGGTGTTCGGGTATCCTTGGGTCAGTCATGTGTTTAATGCGTTTATTGCGTGAACTATTCCTTTGAATCGATGAAAAGATTGTTGATAGCTTTTGAATTGTCAAAGAAAGTAAAATGTAAGTCTCTTGCGTTTGTACCAATTATAGTTCATACGGGAAACAAGTGCTAACATTACTACTTAAGAGTGCATAGAGCTCTAGATAGAACGTGTATTAATTAAACGTCTGTCAAGTTTTTCAAGGCATAGGAACCCATTGTTTAAGTTTATTTTTTTGTTCACACACTACTTTATTGAAGTATTCATAAAGATCTAAAAGTTGGATTCTGGTAAATACCGCTGTTGATCAGAGTCAAACTGGCTGATTGACGTGTCGATCTCTCGCCGATTGCATTTTGTCATTTATCAAAAGTCATACAATCAGCCAAAACAGGCCAGTTACCGCCAAGCCAACAAAAGACTAACACGAAGGTTATGCACTGAGCTATCAATGGACTAACATCGAACAAAATAGACTTCAGAGTCGGCATTAAATATCGCGAAGCCAATCATTCATTGAATTGACCACTAATTTGATATAGCGCCACCATGGATGTGTTATGCAGGCCTAAACACAGTCTTCGTGGACTCTGAACCTTTTGGTCAACGGAGCGCAACATGCCACGTGGATTAGTTACGGGTTTTCAATGCATTACTTTTCGTGTGGTTTACATACGGGCCGAATAGTTCTTCTGGTATGATTTTTGAACTTTTCAACTTCTGTTTTGAAGCGTAAGTCGAGGTAAAATGAGGTCACACTATGTGTAACGTTTGTTAGGTTTTAAAAAACCTCTCCGATGATGTGTCGATTGTACAAATCCATTGTGTATTCAACGAGTTATTAATTTTTGAATTATTAAACTTTGATTTACTGTATTTCAACACCTGATGACGTCATCATGACGTCACAACTACTTGATGGAGGTTTTATCAAGGTTCTAACATGGTGCAAATTTGAAGTTGATCAGATGTACAGAAGTTAAGATTTTTGCCAGGAAATAAAGGTCATGTGAATTTGGCGTTAAGTTTTCAAATGTTGCCCGTGTCTTGATCTATCATATGCCTAAATATGAATACTGCAGCTTTACTATTCAGAGACATACAGGCATTAGCATGAGGGCACTTTTTGAGCTTAAATGGCTTGTAATTTGACACCTGATGACGTCATAATGACATCACAACTTTTGGATCATCTGCTAGTTATACTCTAACTACATGCAAAGTTTCAAGTGCATTCGAGGTTTTTTACTATGCTTTTTCTTGCGGACAAACGACATCGAGAGGAAAAAGAAAAACTTTAAAAAAACCACGAACAATAACAAAGAGTTGTTCGGGCTTCTAAGCCCGAACACCAAATGAACTTTCACAAGTCCTTAAAGGGCTTCGTCGAAACACTATTACGAGTCTAAAGAGTTTAACGGTGGCGGTTGGTCGACGATTGGTTGATGGTTGGTCAACAATGTGGTTACTGGTGACGGTTGGTCGACGATTGGTTGATGGTTGGTCGACAATGTGGTCACTGGTGACGGTTAGTCGACAATTGGTTGATGGTTGGTCCATTGACAATGTGGTCACTGGTGACGGTTGGTCGACGATTGGTCGATGGTTGGTCGACAATGTGGTCACTGGTGACGGTTGGTCGACGATTGGTTGATGGTTGGTCGACAATGTGGTCACTGGTGACGGTTAGTCGACGATTGGTTGATGGTTGGTCGACAATGTGGTCACTGGTGACGGTTGGTCGAAGATTGGTCAATGGTTGGTCGACAATGTGGTCACTGGTGACAGTTAGTCGACAATTGGTTGATGGTTGGTCGACAATGTGGTCACTGGTGACTGTTGGTCGACGATTGGTTGATGGTTGGTCGACAATGTGGTCACTGGTGACAGTTAGTCGACGATTGGTTGATGGTTGGTCAACAATGTGGTCACTGGTGATGGTTGGTCGACGATTGGTTGATGGTTGGTCGACAATGTGGTCACTGGTGACTGTTAGTGGACGATTGTTGATGGTTGGTCGACAATGTGGTCACTGGTGACGGTTGGTCGAAGATTGGTCTATGGTTGGTCGACAATGTGGTCACTGGTGATGGTTAGTCGACGATTGGTTGATGGTTGGTCGACAATGTGGTCACTGGTGACAGTTGGTCGACGATTGGTCGATGGTTGGTCGACAATGTGGTCACTGGTGACGGTTAGTTGACGATTGGTTGATGGTTGGTCGACAATGTGGTCACTGGTGACGGTTGGTCTACGATTGGTTGATGGTTGGTCGACAATGTGGTCACTGGTGACAGTTAGTCGACGATTGGTCAACAATGTGGTCACTGGTGACGGTTGGTCGACGATTGGTCAATGGTTGGTCAACAATGTGGTCACTGGTGATGGTTGGTCGACGATTGGTTGATGGTTGGTCGACAATGTGGTCAATGGTGACGGTTGGTCGACGATTGGTTGATGGTTGGTCAACAATGTGGTCACTGGTGACGGTTGGTCGACGATTGGTTGATGGTTGGTCGACAATGTGGTCACTGGTGACGGTTGGTCGACGATTGGTTGATGGTTGGTCGACAATGTGGTCACTGGTGACGGTTAGTCGACGATTCTTCTATAAGAGTAGTGTGATCTAACCTTTCATTGGTGCCCCGTATTCCGAACCACGGGAAATACTTCCACTATGATTTGAATTGAATTAAATTGAATTGATTTGAGTTGAATTTAAATGAACATTAACGCCATTGCAGCCAAAGGCCGAATTAAGACTTAATTATGTACAATATATATATTAATTTTAAAATGACCTTAAAAATTGCAATGGGAAGATGTATCACAAATACTTGTATAACAGACTTCCTGTGGTTGATTCTCCACACTGGCAATGTTCTCATACTTTGATAATTCCTATCCTACATGACATCATTACGGCCCACCCGTAAGACTCATGTACAGTGGTCGACAGTTTCAGGATCTTGGCACTAACCTAATTAGATGACAATTAGAAAAAAGTTCAGTCAAAATATCATTGTTTTTAAAACATCCGGTTTCTGCCACAAGGAAGAGGAAAACCAACAAGCGCTTGACTGAGCAAGCCTAGGGTTCAACATCAACAACAAAAACAACAACAGCAGCAGCAGCAGCAGCAGCAGCAGCAGCAGCAGCATCAACAACGACGACGACGACGACGACGACGACGGCGGCGGCGGCGGCGACGACGGCGGCGGCGGCGACGGCGACGGCGACGGCGACGGCTGGGTTAGTACTATTTTTTTAAAATTATTATAAAAAGTTTGGTCTCGGGGTTAGGGTTACAACAGATTACGTCATCACATGACGTTACTTTTATCAAATCATCCTTAACACCAACAACTGGTCACATGGACCGAATTACTTTAAAAAGGGATCTGCGTTTCCACTCTATAGCCTCGGTTTTTATACACGATGGGGTTTTTACGTTATTGTTTGTACTTTAATATAATAATAAAAAATCCATCCCGTGGGGAAGTTGCGCCATAACTACAACATGAACAGTAACCGTTGTGGTATATATATTTATCTTAGAAGTGACGTATTCTGTCACGGGTGTTCTAAGGGAGAAATTGTCGTACCAGACGATTGTGCAATCGTCATAATTGAGTTCAAGTACTCAAAGGAAATGCACAGCAACTTCCGTTACCAAACACTATCAGGATTTCCTTCAACTTTCTCAAAGAAGTTCATTTTCCACTTGATGAAAAATCTACAACCGGCCGAGATCACAAGTCACACAACAACATTCTCAAAGTCATAACTTTTCGGATCATTCCTGTTGCAAATTTGAACTTTTATTCGCAGCAGAATGGATCGAACCCGAACAATGGTCTGTAGGAACTTGAAGGGGGAAATCACAAATAACAATACGAGCACGTGAATGACAAAGTTTATCTGACCACTGTTCATAACAACAATACTACAGATTCAACCCACTCGTTACCCCCTCGGGCCTCAGGAAATCTCGCCGACTTTACATCTGTTATTGGATTCCGAACGTCACACTTGTCATACATGGCTATAATACATCTTTTTCTTCCAACAGAAGAACAATCAAGATTCAGAAAAGAGTCAGCGAGTTATTTTACCCAAAGAATTCGATCAAAACGTAACAATGGCAATTGTTCTGGAGTTGTGACCGGGTTTGACTGAGCGTGGCGTCGGTTAGGCTTTTGATGGATCACCCAGGCTGTATTATTTGTAATTTTTTCAAAAATTATTTTTGTATTCAATGAAGTTGTTGCTTTTCCACTACTTCAAATAGTATCTAGTTCATGTATTGTTCAAATTTTTTCCTAGGTCCATGAAACCAGATATTTATCCTTCACAAAGCTTCTCTTCTTACCTTATTTCAAACATTTTTCGCACATGCTTTAGAGAAAAAGTTTTAAAAGGCTGAAAAGATTGGTTGTGTTATGAAATGAGGATCTTGGGATAAGTTCCAAATCCGTTTATCTATTCAACTTTTTCAGTCTTGTAACTGACAGTCCCGATGTATCCAAACTGTCGTTTGTGTGATTTGTGTATTGTATCTTTCTTTCCCTTTTTTTTCCTAGGAAGGCCTGAACAAAGGATCCGAGCAACCCTTATTACCCCAAACAGTGAATTATTAGGTCTAATGTGCGGGTCGTGTTTGTGTTTTTTTTTTTTGTTTTTTGTGTGTGCACAATTGCTAAATATCAGCAGTCACTAAATCAATCTTTTGCGGCTTAAATGAAGTTTAAACCACACAATCAATAATAACAAGGTGAATTTGTATATCATCAATCTATGTGTAAGGCTCAACTTACGGCTAATAACTTTTTCTTGTGACAAGATTATGTATTGAGACTTCTTGGATGATAAAGATTGGATGATTGATTTATAAATAAGTGTGAAATTATTGTTCCATTGGTTTTCAAACCATTGTTCATAACAGGGCAGCCGGCTAAAGGGGATAACTATAAACGTAGATTGTACTTCAGATGACGCCTATGAAATCCTCCGGGCTAGTCAAATGTACAACTCAATACACTTAATTATTGACAAGTTCATACAAAGGTAAGACTAAACTATGGTGGCCCTGAAGGGACATCGCATATCGCAAATATGTGCGCAGACATGTGCGATGTCGTGAAATAAATCTCAAATGTGCGCAGACATGTGCGATGGAAATTATTCGCAAATATGTGCGCAGACATTGCATACGTCTGCGCACATATTTGCGATATGCGGTGTCCCTTCAGGGCCACCATAAACAGAAACCGACGATGAAAGAAAAAACCTGCCCGATACGGTACTCATCTCCCAACTGGGGAACATAGGAGAGGCACTGCTCACACTCAACTAATGACCCGGAATCTATGTCCAAAATGACTCAGAAAGGGGTCAAACTGACGCACAATCATACTCAAAATGTCATTGTGATCAGTTTCCGGATCAGTCTGAGACCCGGAATCCGGGTTAATTCTGACCCGGGAGAATTTAGAGTGAAGTGAGCCACATTATTTTAGCTTCTCTCAGATTTAAATGACAAGATTTGTCTTCAGTGACTTGAAGAACCTCGTTCAAGCAGTGCAAAGGTCGTGTGTTCGAATCCCACCCGAGTGATTTGCCTAACGTGGATTTTTTTTCTTCAAAGAACTCGGGAAAATACTGAGTATACACGTGCTTAACACAAATCAGCGCAAGATTAAAAACCAAATTATATTTATTATGCAAAATCAATATATATTAAACCTCGTACCTCATCTTTAACATACCAATAAAGTGTCTTCAGTTCACAAGTCCTTGAGTGACTTGAAGAACCTCGTTTAAGCAGTGCAAAGGTCGTGTGTTCGAATCCCACCCGAGTGATTTGCCTAACGTGGATTTTTTTTCTTCAAAGAACTCGGGAAAATACTGAGTATACACGTGCTTAACACAAATCAGCGCAAGATTAAAAACCAAATTATATTTATTATGCAAAATCAATGTCTATTAAACCTCGTACCTCATCTTTAACATACCAATAAAGTGTCTTCAGTTCACAAGTCCTTGAGAGGCATTTAAGAAACTACGTATTAATTCCTCCCGTCGGGGATCTTTGTAAAACTACAATAATGGTGGAGGTCCATTGCCAGTTTGTACCATTGTGCCATTTTGTCATTGTGACATACTGTCATTGTGCTCTATACTTAATTGGTTACCTTCAAGTTTAAGGCAATAACAAGAGGTTATTTTAATCACTAAAAGTATGTGGTTCGTTAATAGTGTGAAGACGTGCCACTGTAACAAACATTGGCATTGAGTAGTGGTTATAGTTATCCTTCATATACCAATTATAACATCAAAATATAGAACTTCACGTAAACAAGGCATTTTTAGCAGATAACACACAGGAACGGTATCGTACAGGACTGGTAAGGTAAAATGGTCACAGGCGTGTTCATGTTTTGTGTGATCAACCATACAGTCCACATGAAATACAAACCTGTGGAAATTTGGGTTTAATCCGTAGCGTTAGTCAGGAGAAAATAGTGAAAAACCCAGGCACAATTTTCAGCACGTAAAGAGACATTAATTGTCTCTAATTTTGGCTGTAACAACCGACATTAGCTTGTGCGTTTCTTTTAGATTTTCAGATTCAGTTTTCTTGAATGTGACTTCATACCAGAGGGGAAATATTTCACAGAGAAAAACAAAATGGTTTTAGGATAAACCTCATAAAGCTTTTAGACTAAAATTAAACAATGATTATAATTATTATCCTTATCAAACCTAAACAATACATTTATTGCGTTTCATGTGCCAGGTGTGAAAATGACAACATTGCAAAATCAAAATTGATAGTACATATCGTTTTAATCAATTGCAAACAAGTATAAAAAGGAAACAAACCACAAGAGAAAATGAGTGGGTAACATTTTAAATAATTTGGGGTAGAACGAAGACAAATTACTAGAGCGGAACTTGAAACTGCGATCTCTGGATCAACCAGCAACCGAGCTATCTTGCCCTAATGTTTGCGGTCTCCAAATTGATACAGAGGTTGGGAGTTCAAGTCCTGCTCTAGCCAATTGTTCTTTGTTCATCCCGAAAGTATAAAAATATCAAATTTCAGTTTGAATCTAATATCAACGACAGATGGACCTGCGTGCAAACATATGTTTCAATCAAACTCTAATTAGCCTGCTTTACTACAAAGGAGAAAGCATATTCAACAACCGTGTCACGTTTTCAATTACTTTCGTGCATTCTTTTTCAAATTATCATTTATATGAATTCTGACAGAAACAACAACGAGGTTGGTTTTCCCAACAGCAAAAGCCGCATCCCCCACCATTATCACTCATGCACACAAACACACCCCGTCCTTGACATGGATGCACTTTGAAGCCAGTAACACTCAGTCAACTCGTCAACCTCACACACGTATACTTTGCATTTCGAGGGATCCCTGCCAAAATGCGGTTGCCCACAAACACGGAAACTCTGCCTCAAGCTATTCTGGATCACTGAACAGAAAAAGGCAATGCTATAAATGCAGACTCTATTGATAAACAATTACCAAATGGGTAGATCGTAGGTTTACTCTCTTTGAATCAAGATAAACACAGCCTTGGACGTACCTTCGCTGTTGTACTGGTGACACCTTGTGTTAAAATACACAATGGCGTCAGAATTTTAAGATACCACAACTTTAACTTTAAAAAAAAATACGCTATAAGATTACAAAGTTTGGACTGGGACTTGAACTCACACTCATGCAGACAAAAAAACCACGAGAAAATAATTCACCAGTCCAATTGGCCATGTCCCAATATCCTTCATAGAGACACAGAGTGACGTCATCTTTGTCAACCAAATTGAATTCCAAGGTAATTTGTGGGTGTCAGGAGAGACCGTTGTCAGATGTAAACAACTTTATCTTCCTGTATTCTTAAAACTTGTCTTGTAACGAACCCCAACATACATTTATATGTATTTGTTTGTTTACTTTATTTTATTGCTCAAAGTCAATCCGTGCATTTCATGTTACCCCTTTCATTTGACTTTTTGAAAACTTCAAAGGGATACATAATTGGTAATCATATACAAAAATGCATTGTCTATAATCATAACCCTACTCAATGTAATCTGTACCAGGTTGTGGCACTGGCAAATAAATGATGTATTTCCTTTTCAGAAAAAATTACAAACTATTCCCTTTTTGTTTTCTATAAATAAATCATTTTCTAAGAAGTAACACCACAGGCATCCAAAGTTCGTGGTCAAATACTCAACCAAAAGACCAATCAAGATTAACATGCCTGTTTTTTGATGATTTGTAATTGTACAATTCGGAGGGCTTTTTGAAGAAGAAAAAATGTGACCTTCCTATTGCTGAGTGACTTGAAGGGAGGGTATACCTTCGGTGATTACTCAAAAAATTAAAAACCATAAAAACTGACTTGGTATAAGACGCGCTGCAGCTCTTGATAATGTATAACATTTTGAGAGACGATTCCCGAAGGAATGTGGTTTTAGAGAAAGGGATTCAAAATATTGTCAATCAGATAAACGTTTTTTAATTAGATTGTGTATTCCAATTACGGATTGATTCCTGCGTGGACAAAAACGCACTCCAGATTTTCAGCGAGATCTCAAAAACGCTACCACCTTTTGAAATGAAATTTTCACATATAGGATTTAAAACAATCGAACAATGGGAATAGGGACCTAAGTTGGGATGCCATGCTCTAACGATTCTGAGCTACACTGAAAGTCCAAAACACTCAGTATTATGACTGTGTCATGTTGTCGCCGTTCGAGGCTGCAGTTTTATTGAAATGACCATCTCTCAGTAGGGTTGCAGTAACAATGGCTTCTACTTCTGGACCTTATTATGTCCATATACTCTGGGTTTACCACAAAACATTTGTCAAAACACCAGTCATTGCAGAGCATGTTGTGTAGTGTGAGTCACGGAGTGAAAGTACATGTACATGGACATGTTTACAGTATTGTCAGCTGGAGAGAGAGGGACAAGACCCTGAATCCGGACTCTTTTGTCCTGAATACAATTCACAAGAAAGTGTGTGTCGACGCGGCGCACCAAGACAGGACTCAGTGAGAAGTACATGTTATTGTGATGTCTTCTTTCCATCGTCGTACAACAAATGGTATAAGAGTCCAGCTGCTGAAGCCCAGTGGGAAAGTTGTGCACTTTCTGTTAAAAAGTGAGCACTTCTGTGAGATTTTGGGGGTGGTTCCCTGTGTCTGAGTACAACTCGACAATGCAATTACGTGAAAGACCCATATTTTGCTGTTTTAAATGCAAAACGAACAGGTATTTCGTATAACAGTCCCTTGTCACACCTCAACAATTTGTTGAACACTTAAATTGCTTGTTTACCTATTATTGTTCTCCAATTCTGTTTTTTCTTGTAGATATACTCTTCATTCTGTTTGTGTTATCCCATGTCTTTCCTTTATGCCTTTCATAATGGGTTCTCTTTTTATTTTAATGTTTGTTTTTAATGATTTTGTAAATTATGTCGCAATTAAGCGACTTGCTGCTATGACATTTTTAATAAAAAAAACATAAACCATAAATCATAAAAGCATGAAACTCCCAATACCCTAAAATAATATCATTTTAGATCTGGACCAATCCCAGATCATGCCCTTTTTAGGAGCGGGGCTAAAAAGTGTAGGGAAACGAAAATGTAAAATTTAACTGTTATAGCCTTCTTTTTCTCTGCACATTTTGAACTGAATTATATGGCAATAGTGGAATAAGTAGGCTTAATATAAAAACAGTAACTATCAGTATTTCTGCCTTTTTGTGGGTGGAGTTAAATTTCAGAAAGTGCGGAGACAAAACTAACCCCATGTCTCTCATCTTGATTGTTTTGCTTTGTGCAAAGTTATAGAACAGTGCATTGAAATACAGCTCTGTTCGTGCATTGAAATACAGCTCTGCCACACTTTCAGCAACCGCCACACAAGTTTCAGCATCCACCACACAATTTTTTGCAGAGTGTAGTCTGTATCTGTTTGTGGCTATGGCTTGATAGAAGCCAGCAGCCAGAGTCGTCTAGCCGAAGTCGCTTAATTCGGACCCGGCAATTAAAGTGGAGATGCATTACAGTGTTCGAGTAATTACAACTTCATCAATCACGAAGACTTAGACATATCAAAATATCATTTAGACCTACTTCTGGTAATATGAAGCATCGGTGGAGGATTGTTTTTCATTTTTATTATTATTATTTTTTTAATAGTTGAAAAGTTTCCCTTGTCTTACTTTGTGAGATGAGTGAGGTTCGTTTCCATTAAGTGGTTTACCTTCAACGTGACAAATGCCAATATTTTGCAACAATTTCAAACTGACTTTTCTTAACAGTGTCACCAAAACTGCATCCTGATAGAAAACGATCACGCCCCACGAAGGTGTCAGGACAGGAACATCTCACAATCCCGTAAACAAATTAATTTGTAATGTTTGTTTTCCTTGCATCTGCTATAGTGTTGCTTTAAAAATAAACTTTTCAAAAACAAGCCTCAACATACTTTGACACAATACATCAAAGTATTGTGAACATTGTTCACATTTTATGACCGTTTATCTTGTTGCTAATGACATTTTGGATCTATAGACAATTGCCTTCTGTACATAAGTACATTTCGGATTAAGTACATAGTAAACAGTTTCTTGACCCCTTGGCTTCCTGTGGGTCTCTTGGTAGGTAATTCTCACAACTCATAATACACAGTCAAAAACATGCTTTGACTCCTTCCAATGAAAAGAAAAGTACAATTTCGTTATAGGGTTTCCTGACGCGGCCTTCGCCGTATAGAACGCCAGTGTCATTGCCGTCAGTCACGGTGCTTGGCGTTCAAGTTAAAGTAATAATTTCTACCCCCAAAAATTACGAAATTGATGAGGCCAATGCATATAGAGTTGTTAAAACTACGGGTCACGAACTGATAACTGGCACAAGTATTTACGCACACACAAGCAATTCGAGTATACTTTAAAATGTAAAAGCGGGTCAGACTTGACCCGGATTTGGGTCTCGGGGGTCCTGACCCATTTCTGGAGCAAACTGACACCGAAACTGGTCAACATAAATGGGATTTTGACAAGGAAGCGTCAGTTTGACCCGTTTGTGGATCGTTTTGACACAGATTCCGGGTCAGGCTGACCCAAACATGGGTCATGAGTCCCACGTGACCCGGATCTGGGTCAATACTTGAGTTTATGATCTCAAACCTGAGTTTCAAAACGAGCAAACTTCGTTGCAAGACAGGCCCCACATCTTAAATTGTACCAAGCAGGGGAGATAGCGCTGAAACCTCTGAACCCCTATAAATGGACCAACATGTCTTTTCAGTCTCCTGACGATGACTAGAGCAAGCTAGTCGAAACGTTGAGACCAATTAAGAACTCACTCCGCGGCAGTGTAGTTAATAACGAGAAGTCCCCTCGATCCACATTATTATAGCGAAAGTAGTAGTCCCGGCCGATTTCCTACCTCCCGCCCATGGTAGTAGTTAATAACCAGGACTGAGAAGTCTTCCGAATAATCTACTCCGCGGCAGTAGAATAAATAGCAAAGAATAAAATCTACCTAGCAAGTAGATATACACATGGTGTTACCGCAAACCAAATATACATTTTATATCTCACCATGCAATGCCTCAAATCCCAGATAATAGCTCTTTAACTGGATCGAAACTTACAAGGCCGAAAAACTGTTCTGGGATTTTAATCGATTTTTGTGCAACAAGTTGTCGTTAAAATTAATGGAATCATGGGTAGCTTTACTTGTGCAAGAGTCAAGGTTAAATACAAGTATAAAACCGCCTTTAGAAAACACGTTTTTTGAAGAGGAAATATGCGTCTAAAGGCCAAAATGGGTCAAGTATGAAATATTTAATGTGTTGATTTTGAAAACCACATGGAACAACATTTTTAGTATTAAACCAAGTTTTTAAAAAAAAAAAAATTTATACCTCCCAATCATTAGCACAAAAAACCCAGGACAAATGGACTCTGTATATTACGAAACTATAGTTCAAATGCACGAAAATCGTCATTAAAAAGAGATTTGAATCCTTGCACAGAAAGTACCCGAAGTTAACTTGGTTATTCACCGTGTCGTGCACAGCAAGGCAAGCGGGTTAAGTGAGGGGCGGGCACGGGTCGCAAAACACGAGAGATCTCCACAGCTGCAGGCTGTTCAACACGAACTCTCAGATGTTTCAGTCATCCTAAAAAGTCCAATAATAATGTCTTGCTAATTCGTTCTTATCTCTCTAGTGGTGCTTGGTGCCTACTTCGTTATCCTGTATTTGCTATCATAGAGCCATACTAGTCTCGATATTTTAATGGATCGACCGTCCGTGAAGTTTGTATCCCTGACTTCGTCAGTTAGAATACAGGTAAATAACGACTGAACAAAAATACGTGGTTTTACAAAAAACAATTACCATGTTCTAGTTGTTTGTTTGAAATTGCACATTTGTATTTCTTCTATCGGCCTTAAATAAGAAGTACAAAATATCAGTATATAAAACAGTTGTTTCTCTTTGAACGTAGTAAACGGAATCGGACAAATGAATTGCCTTGGGACTCATCCAATAGTACTCTGTCTAGAACCAAAGACAGGTGTGTAATCAAGACAATACAACCCTTAAAGGGTGTTTGTAACATTGGTAAAAAGTAAAAATATAAATGTTTACAGATTCACACATAACTTATAGGGTATAAAGATGGTCATGATGGGATACTCCTCTGAAATATTGTTGCTTTAAATGCTATAGTTTTTTGAGAAATGAGTAAAACAATTAGTTTTGATCTCATGAGTCGAAAACTCGATGTTTGAAAACAGTGAAAACACTTTTTCTGGTGATTGCAATGACCGATTGAGCTTAAACTTTCACCAAGTGAGGATACTGGTCTTTGACATTTACCAAAAGTATAAACTCCCTTTAATGTTCTAAGATGCTACCTCAATCATCATCACTTAAAGTACACTTTAAAATTTCACGGGTCGGAATTATCCCGTGGGTCCTGACCCGTTATTGGGTCAGTTTGGCCAGAAATCTGTGTCAAAGTGACCAAGAAATGGATCAAACTAACGCAGAATTCTAGTCCCAATCCCTTTTTACAAACAGTTTCCGAGTCAGTTTGACCCAGAAATGGGTCAGGATGGGTCAGGCCCCCATTGGACCCGGAATCCGGGTCATTTCTGACCCTGGAGTGTTTGGAGTGAAAGTGACAACCAGTGGATATCTTGAGGAATGGACGTCAACATTGAGGCTGGGATAGAAATGGAGATATTTTGATGGACAACTGACTATCTTAAGAGTGAGGGAATGACCTTACAGAACACTTGAAACCTGGTGCGATTCAGCATGCAGTAGTCGTTAATCGACCACAGCTATGCTCACAATTCAAACAACGCCTCGTTGATTGACTTCAATATCCTCAAAGCTTGAATAACTCCTTTAATTGAATGGGTTTAAGACTAGAAAGTCCCGAGGAGCATTAATATATTTCGGACGAGTTTCAAGGATTATTTTGCTGAAGTGTTGTATTGTTGTTGTTGTTTGGATCAACAGTAGGCAGTTTTATTGGCTGGAAGGAAACAGAAAAAAAGTAGCACTTAGTTGAAAGGCTTTTGAAGAGCCCAAGGTTTGAGTCAATGAATAAACCTCTGTTAAAGGGTGTGTACAACATTGGTAATTGCCAAAGACCTGTATTCAAACTTGATGTGACCCAACATATACATGAAATAACAAACCTGTGAAAGTTTGAGCTAAATCGGTCTTCGGAGTCATGAGAAAACAGTGGAAAAAAACCTTATGTGTTTTAACTTCTTTTCAAACATCGGAATTTATCCTGCAGGATAAAGACTATTATTTTACTCATTTCCTAAAATTAAAACTATGGCATTTCAAGCAAAACTATTTAAAGGGAAGTTTTCCACCATGACCATCTTTATACCATGTAAGTTATGTGCAAATCTGTGAACATTTATATTTTCATTCTTACCAATGTTGTACACACCCTTTCATAAGACAAGTTCCCAATCTTAAGAACTTGGTTAGGGAATTTGAATTAGAATTCATTATTTTCTTTATGTACTGTCGCCTGGTTTTTATTATCCAAACATAACAGGTATTTCTTAATGGTTAATAATGACCTGGTGGGAGACAACCTTGTCTCTTATAGATTACTTTCATCGATCTTCCCTTGATGGTAAACAAGGTGTCTACGTTTCCTAATAAAGTCCTGGTGTAGAGCGTCTTCGTAACATTTTCTTACGGGGGTATTGCAATTTGTGTTTCTCGATGGCCAGATGACTGTAGTGGGGAGGATGGCAACGTGAGATCGAGAAGGGGTCATGGCAAGATACAAAGTATACATCACATCACGATGACATACAAAATGTCAAAGTTTAAAACAGAACTAAATGCAAATAAACATTCATCCATTTAGCATCATATGAATTATTCTGCGATTGTTTTATTTTATTATGCACATCCAACAACACAGCCAATCAGGATGAATACGAAACGAGAAGAAATGTTCAGTTTTATAAAACACGGGAGGAAAACCCCAATAAGGAAAACCCACGCCATCAGGTAGGGACTGAAAACCAAGCAATTTAAATGAAATGCTTTGGTCTGATGTGGGATTCAAACCGGGGTCCACAGAGGTGAAAGGCATGAAAGAAACCACTGAGCCAACCTAATCCCCCTGTTAATCTGATAACACTTGCTGCAATTTACAAATCAATTAGAAAGATTCAGACATTCATACTGGATAAAACAATTGGTAATAACATCGGCAGTTCTATCTCTAGGAAAATGTCTGAGAACAGCTCAAATGAGGTTAATCTGAACAACACTATAATATAACAACAATTGTAGATATGGCAGCAGTCAACCAGGCAATTTCAGCCGAATGGTTTGATTAGACACGGAAACGATGTCTGGGAAAACAGTGGTTGCAACAGGTGGTACCATTGACACGGAATTCATCTCGATTAAAATAAATTTATTTATTGATTTGTTTGCTTATTTCGTAACATTCAACGGCACTTTTACTTAGGATGAATGAGGAAACGAGTTTTCAGATTCGGCAGGAAAACAACAATGAGGAAAAACCGTGCAATAGGGACTGAAAAACCAATCCGCATGCATGACTGTAATCTGATGGGGGTTCGACTGAACTGGGGTCCACGGAGGGGAAAGGCAGGAGAAGAAAACAAATCATTGAGCCAACCTGATCACTGAAATGACGTAATATTGTTTGTCTTGTTCTCAAGATATTTCAAATTTATATACCAGGAAAGCAACAGACTATAAAATCCATGGGACTATAGACCATGTTACCTTAGTTTACAGAGTAGTGACCTTGTACATTATAAAACATTTCCTAACGGGCAAGATACTACACAGGCTATAATTATGGGAACATTTACATTTTGTGTCATAATTTCCACATAAATTCAAAATTTACAAAAGCAACAGCTGTACAGATTTTGAGATGTCCCCCCCTTTCTTCATATCAAAAGTTGAGAAAAATCAGACAGTGCAATCTCCATAAAACATATATGATTTAGCGTACTCTTCCATTGAGCTGCGTACAAACTGTGCCTGCAGGAAGTCCAGGCTCAGTGGCTCTTTTGTAAACATGTGACGTCACAGGTCACATGGTATATATTGTGGGATTCGAACCAGCGTTTACAAGGTCATTATTATCATCAACATATTTTCTCTGTAACCTTCCTGGAAACGAATGAAATTAATTCAAGGGAGAAAAGTGAGATTAGTTTACTGGCATGTGACATACAGGGGAAACCCAAGCCGGTATTGGATCAATTTCAGTTAAAATGTATGCTCAAATTATACCTCCATTGCATTTATCTCTCTCCGCATGACTGACCACACACGATAAGTTACAGCTATTTTACAAGTATAACCTTGGTTAAGAATGTTTATATGGGTGTACGTACGTTCTAGGGGGAGGGGGTAAATGTGAATCTAAAAATCTGAGGAAAAAGTTGTATATACAAGATAACTGGGTCTTTCCGGTTCAATTTCCACGAATGTTCGAGACATTACGTGCAAGCACTTAGAGGTTTAGATGTAAAAAGAAAAAAAAGAAAACAAATTAACAAAACTAAAGCGAAAAAAAAATTGAAATCAACATGGCTGAGCTTAAGGTTTTGTATTAAAGACCGTATACTTTTGGTAATTGTCAAAGACCAGTGTACTGCAGTATCCTCAATTAGTTTGCCCCAACATATGCATCAAATTACAAGCCTGTGAAAATGTGGGCGCTATTGGTCATCGAAGTTGCAAGAAAATAATGACACAGAGAAAAAACACTTGTTTCATATACTTATGTGCTTTCAGATGCCCGAGAAAATACTTCATACCTGAAGCCTTTCTCAGATTCAAATTTTGGGGTGCAAAAAATTCCTCTTTCTCCAAAACTACATTAATTCGAAGGGGTCGTTTCTAAAAATTTATTATAATATCAACAGCTCTCCAGTGCTCAGTTTAATCTAAGTTTTTATGGTAATTAACTTTTGGAGAAACTACCAAAGGTGCACCCTGCCTAACTTTGTACTACCTTCCCAACACAAACTTGGTTTTTTTGTGAACTCATCGCTGATTGAGTTATTTCAATAGTCAACTATTCTGAACACCAATATTAATAATTATAAGTTCCGTCCCAGTGTGACATAATAATTAGTTGCATTATTAGCGATTGTTGAATCAACAATTAATCTGCAGGTTCATTACCAGCAGTCAAAACAATAAACAGTGGCCAAGGAAACACTACCGAAGTCATCTTCGTCAAAAGTGCCAAGTAATTTTGTTTTGGTCAAGTTCCGGTAGTCATACTTTATTTTGTACTACGCCCATAGGCATTGTAGGCCATTTAACCACCGATTCTTTGATCCGGTCTGGTCATCTTTCCAGAAATGTCTCAGATTTTTTGCGCAATCTTACACAGATTACTTTTTAAGTTTAGAATACAACTGCGCCAAAGTCAGGGTGGTAATTACCCCACAAGTTAACGACCATAAAAGCTTACTTTGGTAAAAAGCACTTGAGAGCTGTTGATATTATATAACATCGTTAGAAATGACACTCTTTGAAGTAATTTAGTTTTAGAGAAAGAGGAAATTTTGCACCCCCAAAAATTAATGTGAAAACACACAATTCTATGCAACAAGGGTGGGTTGTTTCTTTTGTGGTTATTTTCTTGCAACTTCAATGGCCAATTTAGCCCAAATTTGCACAGGTTTGTTATTTTTATCTTGGGATACACCGAGTCTGGATACTTGTCTTTGACAATTACCAAAAAGAGTACCTTGGAAAACCTCTATATTATAATTATACAAATATTTATTGGTGTATACAGTACGTTCAAAACAAGCCTTCAAGGTGAGGCGACTCTGATCATTGGCGTATACCTAAACAATACATCTGAGTTAAAGGGACACGTTGCCTTGGATCGGACGAGTTGGTCTAGAAAAAGCGTTTGTAACCGTTTGTTATAAAATGCATATGGTTAGAAAGATGTTTTAAAAGTAGAATACAATGATCCACACAAGCCTCGAAATTGCGTGGTTTTCCTTTTACTTTGCGAACTAACACGGTCGGCCATTTATGGCAACGTGTCCCTTTAACTGCATCACACCCCCTGAGAAATCAACCAGTGGATAAGGTAAGTAACAAAACCAACACCTCATGGCACGAAAGTACACATTTTCTGAAGCGTTTAAAGGCACTTTAACTGGATTTTCTTTTTTTCAGAAAAGGGGAGAGAGAAACTACTTAAGTCCAAAGTTGCCAAACACCTATCAACGATTATGTACTTCGAGATCCCCGATCTTCTTCGTCTATTAGTATTAGATCAACGTCTTAAAGAAGAACACTTGTTGGTAAGGTGGCAATATTGCAAATACTACAGGATGGGTGATAGACACTCCCCTAAAAATAAAAACAGTGTTACATTTTAAACTCATGGCGGAATTCTCCATTAGGCTAATAGTAATACCAATGTTTACCAGGATCCAGTTGGTAGATGTGTAGTTTCAATATTTGTCATAAATCATAAATGTTAAGGTGTCATTATATGAAACCACAGACCAACAAAGCAGTATTACATCAGGTGGATTTCAATTGTGGTGGATTTCTAGATGGTGTCATTCTTGTTATACAGCATTAGTGGATTCTTAGAACGTTAAAGCCATCTTACATCTCATGGGAGATATACAAGAGATGAACTGAAAATCTCAGATTGGATGACAACCACGCATGGGTGTCAGTTCCTAAATTTTCCAAATAATCTTAAATCAGCCAATATCTAATATTCACCAACTTCCAATACTTCTAAACTTCCTCTTCCTATACAGCAGAAACATGTGTATCACCTTGATGTGATGCTACTTTGTATCTTGCCATGACCCCCTCTCGATCTCACGTTGCCTACCTCCCAACTTTATCCTATACAGTCATCAGGCCATCGAGGAACACTAATTGCGATAAGAAAATGTTATAAGACGCTCTACCAGACACCTTGTATCATCATAAAGGATGGACGTCAACAAATTTGCACATCTTCAAAAAGTTCAAGTATTCTCAAGAGAAAAAAAGGAGCATTTTGTAAATTAAATTTGAATTCTCCTCAAAAATCTACAACCCTGTCCGTGTTTATGGCAAAGTAACCGTTAAAACAACAGTTGAAGGCAAATATTAAAGGGGCCTGTGGGTTTTGAAATGATATACAGCTGTACCCAAACATTCCGCCGTGACAACGGGATGGTAATAGCCCAGAGTTGTCATCGCTGACACGGTGTTTATTTCCACAGGATCATTTTGGTCTCATTTCGGTGTTATTTTGACCAGGACCATGGGGATCAAGAAAACTATCATCGTGTCACCCAAGGGCTTGTCAGATGGGTGGTGGGGATTTCTTAACTTGAGAACTCACAGAAGATGAAAGTCTTGATATTTATGTTTCGTGTCGGTCCTGAATCAAAGCCAGATTGGAAGGGTTTCTTCTGGGTTAGGAACCTCCAGGGATTTTCAGAACATCAGCTCGAATTTATGATCGTCTACTAACTATCAACCAGAAAAAACCCATCTTATCAACTTAATTTACTTGCTCTAAGTTATGCCATTTTATTTCCCAAGTAATAGTGGCACCTCTGTGCGACAATCGCTGGCAAAATATGATTTTGATGATTTCATGAAAAAAATATTATATGAGGAAGTTTTTCGAATTTCATTTTGCGGCTTTGATTTTGTGAAAGAACAATTTAAATTTGATCAAAGTTAAGTGAACTCTCATCGGTACAGGGTACGAGAATAATCGTCGATTTGGTGCAACTACGGATCTTAAACGTAATAACTATACATGTATCAGCTTTACCGGGTACGCGACAAAAGCTTAGAGGAAAATTCAGTTTGAATATGCAATTACGGATCTTAAACGTAATAACATCATTACGTGTAGCAGCTTTACCGTGTACAAGACGATAGCTTGGAGGAATAATCAATTTAAAGATGCAATACGGATCTTAAACGTAATATAATATAACACAATTACGTGTATAAGCTTTAATGACGGAATTACGGATCTTACACGTAATTTAAAAAAAAACCATTTTCGTGTAGCAGCTTTACCGGGTACAAGACAATAACTTGAAGGTATAAATAAACGTTTCAAGAATTATAACAGTTAAACGTTGTATTATATTGTTTTCAATAGCATGGATACACTATTGATAAAACCAGTGACAAGTTACCGGTATCCTGCAATGGGGGAAACAGTAAAATGATGCAACATATATCTTTGGCTCTAGAGTATCTTTTGATGTGATAAGACTTCATGGGCACTCTTTCACTTTCAGTTTGCTAATCAAGTATTCTTACAGCATTTCCGCTTAGATAATTAAATTAAAGCTGATGGTCAAGAACTGCTTTCACTCCAAAATGTAATAGGAATATAAGGGAAAACTATTAAAATGTTTAGAAAATGGGCTCCATGTGTCTTTCTCACGTCTGTCGATTTTTTAAAATTTAATGTATTGGAATTGGTTAACTTTGTATATCCTTAACAGCTTTCAAAATAATCATCCATACTGTGGTATGGAGTCACTGAACAAAAAATTGTACAACTATTAAAATAAAAGCCTATATGCAATATGAAAAAATAATAGGCCTATGTATCTCGATCAAAATGGATTGACAGGGTAACAGATTGTGTGAACAAAAAGCTCTCAAGATTGATTTAAGTAACAAAAAGTACTAACTGCATACAAACGAGGACTCTGCACTTATAATTTGTTCACTTGACTATATGAAAACAAATGATATAAATCAAAGTTAGTGCCTATTGATGCCTGACTAATATTTCCTATATATACATGTACAACTTTTCTGAAAAACGACAGCATTTTAAACAATGACAACCTTTTTTCCCACGGATGACAAGGAACTGCCATCATGAAATGAAAGAAAAAGTACAAAGCCTTGATTTATTTAAATTGGGATAGCCGCATATGTGGATCCTATGATCTAATATGCTTTTTGTTTCAGTAATTGATTTTATTTGGTATAACTTTCACTCCCAATCTACTAAGAAACGGGCATTCCTCTTCAGACAAATTGTTTAATCTGCTTGGATATCTGTCCAAAAATTGGTAGGTAGGCTTTTTCTCTTGAAAAGATTTATCTTTTCGCAATAATCATCCAACTAGTGTTTGAGCTTCATACAATTTATAGTCACAAGTTAAGATATTATTTCATATACTATGTTAATTTCATATCCGTTGTTGGTATAGAGTGGCATTCTCAATTTCAAAGCATTATTATTTTTACTATTTCTGGTAATGAAACCAAGAATGTCTCATTTAATCACTGTATAAAGCTTACAAGCCTGAGAAAACATGTAAACTAGGGTGCTTGCTATGTGCACCAGAAACACCAGGGTTAACCCCTACTCTTCCACGTAGTGTTCTGGGCTCTTTTCGTGCACTACCAATCCTAGTAGAGTACACGGAATCGACGGCTTAATGTCCCATCCAAAGGCGAAGCAACTATGGTAAAATATATTGCTCAAGGGCACAAGTGCCACGACTGGGACTCGAACCAACCTCATGCTGATCAGAAAAAGAGCAATTGAGTCCCGGTGTTCCTAACCGCTCGGCCACGGCACACCACAGATTAATTGCCCCCATTGATGCAGGCAGCTGCAGCTCCAATTATATTTTTACAAATTGATAAATTGTTTTTGTGAACACTTATTAAGACATCCCAGAACGGTTTTCTGTTTCTATTTCAAGTTTGAACTAATTAAATTTACATCGTAATGATCAATGACAGGTTTTACCTTCTAATTAATCATTCAATAAAACTAATTTACACTTTTTCCTCATCTCAGGATGAATCTCCGGCCAATGAGGAAATTTTCAATTTTAAAAGGCATTGCCAAGAAGCTTAATTTATTTAGAAAACCATTGAAGTCCTTAATTTTTTTTCCAAGATTCACCTAGACTCGCACGGTCTGTTCAGTGTTTTGAGTACCCCAGTTGTTCTTTTGACGGTACTGACTGCCAGAACTCAAGGTGGCTTACTTTAGTTCCAAACATTACTTCAGCAATGATTCATGTTATCGTTCTCTTCTAAAACTTAGCAGTTTTTAGATAAATGAACTCTTTCTCAAACCATTATTTTTTTGTAGCATACCGGGTACAAACAAGAATGTCTAAAGGGTTCTATTGTGACGTCATGGATGAGAAGTGTTTCTTCAGAATCTATACTTTCTCTGAGTTATTACCATAATGTTCCTCTTCAAAATGTTACTATACTTCCAGGTATAAAATCAACCTGTTAAAAGAGGTACAACGTTGTCTCCCACTATTCATCAGCCGGTATATCAACTATTAACAACCATGACGTCATACTTCTTTTTGTTTCACTCGTGCGCACCACGTGCGAGTATAGTGATCATACCGGTTTATAGAACAAAACTTCCCGGATCACAAAATGAGCATTTTACCCACCATGATGATCAAAGTAGTCATGGAAAGTACTTCAAGAATTCTGATTGGAGTCCGGGATTATATTTAGTGATGTCATCATCACACTCTAGCAGTGACTTGTGATGCAGTGACTAAAACGTGTTGGGGGAATCCCACGGGGCGCGCCTCCGTGTGTATACCGTACGTGTGCACCACACATACACAACACACGTGGTATATAAGCTTCAGGACATCGACCATGCTGTCACTATTCGGCACACACCAACCGTTCCGAGCGATCGCGGACTAAAAGAAAAAAAAAATTATATGCAACACATTACGCGACTAACAAGTGGGTCGTATACTTTCTGACAAGTTAAGTGGGCATAGCAGGAGTTAAAGCTTTAACATTTCGTTGAGGTATAGCAGTAGAGTTCGACTTTGCAACTGCACCAGACAAGAGTGACAAGACTCACACGCATGAGCCATCGGCTTAGCTTGCCTGTCAGCCTTTTTCTGTAACGCAAACATTGTATCCACGATACTTATAATATATTGACCGATACAGCGGGTTCTTTCCTGTCAATCGATCGTAGACAGAAGGGAAAAGAGAGAGAGCGAGTCTAAAGATGGTTTCTTTCGAAAACTTGAGGAAACAACGGTGGTTGAGTTGCTTCATTGTCACTTCTTGTATCTACACGAGTGTAGGATTCACAATCGAGGGTTGGCCTTCGCTTACCGGTAAGTACGTGATGCCAGAATTGTTGTATTTAATGTGTGGTATCATAAAGACAAATAAATTTGTCGGCTCTCAAAAGTCTTCAAAAAAAAGTTGACGTTTACTTCGCTCATAAAAGGCATTTACAATGTGCTAACAAACTTTGTATTTGTCGGTATTGACTTGTCTAATGCCCCCATTGGGTTGTTTGTTGTGCTGCGGGTGACATTTTTGCTAGTATACAATTATTTTTGTTGCAGGATTGTGACAGGTCTCAACAGGCTTGGAAGGATTTGTGCAGCCAAAAAAAACGGTCTAATTTAATCAATCAGAGTGATATTTTGAAGTATTTACTGAGATGAAAATCGATCACTGTTTCCTGTGACGAGCTTTCGTGTTTTGATTAAACGGATAAAATTAATAATTAAGTCAAAGAGGAAGTAAGGGTGGAAGAACCTGTCATTATACTGTGCAATGCGAGTTATTTGTTTGTTATTTCTGTAAATGATAGACAATTTTATCTTAAAGTATTAGAAAGCGCAGTTTCATACTTTAAAACTGGAATTAATTTAACAAACTTTGCATGTGGAGCATTCCTCTGAGTCTAAATTGTATGGAATGATGCTTCAGTATGGGAGATGTAGTCTATTGTTGCTCAACAATCGTTCTGTTTTAAACGCACATGGTAAAACAACGAGGATGTCGTATGTTGTGGCTGTTCGGACGGAGATGTCCGTGGGCGTTATAGCGCTTTGGTCGGCGGTCACAGACCACATCATCGCCCGGAAGGAAGTTTATGTTTCTTCCGTTAATGTGAGATGACGAAGCTCCCTGTTGCAGCTTTTAGGATCAGACCGTGCGTTGTTATTCTATTACTAATGAGATTGATATGGATCTTTAATTATTTGCGTCCCAGTTTTTTCTAGATATCTTGAACTTTCAAGTATCATGTGTATGTTGGGTTCATGTGAACCATTCAACTGCAAGGTGTAAAGCGATGGGGGCTTTTCAGTACACGTTATCGGTATCTCGAATCACAAAATCAATATTATTCCGTTTTATTAGGCCTACTGTATGCAAACATCGCTGGTCTTACATGTTCACTCATACATGCATCGATTCGAGAAAATGCAGTTCCCTACACGACTAGCATGACTAGACGACAATAAAACACAAAGGTAGACTGGTGGACAAACTACCTTGGTGTAGAAGTCTAACGTTTTTGCACGTAATCCATTGGCGTAATCCATTCACTGATAGTTGAATAGAGCACAAAATCTCATTCCGCATATGAATATCAAATGCATTCATCGCAACTGATGGGAAACTTTTCCCCATAACAGATTACCTATTGCAGTCATTGAAATTGACTGTTTTGTATCATCACTCCCCTGTAAACCCCGTGTTAAAGACGAGCAAATTGAACACGTTCGTTTTGGACGAGGTTGACATGGCGGACCACCGTTTTCGTTACCTGGTTGACATATGGCGTTTTGGCCTCGTTGTCAACTTGCATGAAAGATGTTACGCTTCCTGGTTTTACGGTGGCTGTGTTTGAGGATAATGAGAGGGATTCGAACCGTAACCACTTGGACGAATTGATCATCACAGCATGCATGTACCACTTCGGGAACGTGCGGGACCTATTTTCATCACGAATGACATTATAACCAATCAATACTTTAATAGTCACATGAATAGATGGTCCTAGCGACAGTGAATAATGTCATTAGTTTGAATGGTGAGAGTCGGGTCAATTTATCGAATGTCTTGTTATTATGAGAACAGTCAGTACATGCAGTAATCATCATTTGTTGATAATGGACGGCCTTCGAAGTACATTGTGTTGGGTTTTACGGCAGCCAGATCTAGCTAATAAAGGAACACACCGAAGAGCCTCTTGGTATGGAACCAGACTCGCTCAACATAGCGGCCATTTTGTGTCACCCATATAAGTATCAACTAATTATAGCAGACCTTTCAAGAAGAGCCAATTAAACTGTGCCTGTCAAACCAACTAGTAGTATGCGGGCGTTACCAGTCGTTCTACTTACCGGCATTTATTTTATTGGTAAGTATGCAAACCGATGCATATCAAGGACTATTTCAATAACATTCTCCCATCACTATTAATTAGCACCGCTCCAGCGGACATCTTTTGTTAAGCCCACCGTCGCTATATCGAACTTTAGATTCGTTCTGTTCTATATAACGACCACTCGTCAAATGCAGCCCGAATTGTAACATTTTTAAAACGCAGTACAGCGTTGAGAATGACGAATTTCTGTTGTGACCATCGTAATAATATCTAGGCCCCTATAAGTTTGCAAATGCATATTTTGACATAGTTTGAAGTAAAAATAGTAACTGGAAGGAGGGACTGAGTGACATAAGTAACTTTTTAAACGTTTAGTTCAGTTTAAACGTTTAGTTTAGTTTTAAACGTTTGAGATAGTTTAGTTCAGTGATGAGCTGTAAAAAAAAAAGAGTCGTGTACAGAACGCAATTAGCAATTTTGAGATGTGGTTGACACAATAATAATGACACTTTTAGTTTGGGTAGTAAACTTGTCTGTATACACCTTAACTAAACACTGTACTCCTATAGTGTCCACCATACTTCAAAAAAGGCTAACTAATTTATCTTGGCATCTTTAGGGATGTTTAGCAATTTCTAACGGTTCTTTTGGGAGATGAGCCCTGTACAAGTTCAGCAAAGGGCAACCCTACCCAGCGAACAGTTACTAACTCCACCGGGTGTCCATCGATCCATTTAAATTATTTAAATGCTCTAATTCCATGTGTTGGCGAAGCAAACAGGCTTATCCCATGAGGATATTGGGGAGGGAAAAACAAATTTCTGCTAATTCGGAAATCGTGACCAGTTTGAAATAAAAAGATAAACACTTGAACCCCTCGCCGTCCTTGAGTAATTTTGCAAGAGAGTGTGTTTCTAACATGGTATACACTCACTTTAGTTCATTTGAAAATATCTTGATGAGCCAGTTTTGTTTTAATGACAGATCGCCAGACACTTGACAAGTCGAGAATTGGTTTAGAAGATATCACACACAGAAATGTTGATTAAAATACAAATTCATTAACGTTTTGCATATCCTTATGTTTTGGGCAGCTATCTTCCCAGAGTTTGAAGGGTAATTCAAGATAGCAGCAAACATCCTGACATTATAACCTTTTTTTTCCCGGCTGACGTGTTATTGTTTTGTCTGTTCATTCTTAAAGGTATAAGAAGTATAATGTAATACATATTCGGACAGTGAAACTATAATTATTACATCTTTACTACAATTCCACAACAAGCTTTCTAAAACTAACCTCGAATCATTAATCCTATACGTCATTTTTAAAATTCATGTCATACTAATAGGCCTATAAGCTTGGATTATAATCCGATTTTTCGTTATCCCTTAAACTTGATCATAATGGCGGGAAACCATCGGTCGCTATTTTGGTAAAGCTTGTCCAGTTGTGAAAATAGTTATCCGATTGTCGCTCCTTAGGGATGACCTTTGATACGAAGACGGTATGGAATTCCAGTTTCACTTTTCCTTCGGAGTTGTCATCTTGCTAGCGAACATTGAAGGGTTATTGATCTCAACGGAATCAGACTTTCTGCAGTCCGCTCATTTCGTGAACTGGTACAATAATCGGTACACTTCGCATTACTTTTGCTTGACGTGTGTTCTGAATTTACACTGATCTTTCAGGAAGGTTTGAGTATGGATTAATACTATTGGTTTTAAGTTGTATAGAGTAATCCTTTAATAGTATTAGCCGACTTTGTATCAACAGCCGACTGGTTTGGTTCTTATTTAACGGACATAGGCCTATATATAAAATCAACTGTTTCCATTTATCCCGCTCGATCTTTTTCCGGTTTATTTCTTTTATGACTGCAAAGTTCTGAACAATAAGAGCTCAGCTGATGGATAGCCAACCTGTCTCGTCTCTTCTTGGATTTCATCCAGTGTAATTACCGTATAACTGTCCGGGAACAAACAATTACATTTGAAATTCTCTCATCTTTGAGAAGACTTCCTCAAACAGAAACACATTCATTCTTTTAAAACGTTTACAAACACGAAAATATTATTAGCTTTACTCTGTTTCTCATTTTTGACAAACGAAGGGTGGTAGAAAACGGTGTAATTTTTTCAAGGACCCGGGGCCATCCACTTTTAGAACACAGTGATCTGAATCCCACACAGATCACGGATTCATCGACCTGTGACCAGTGTTAATAACAGTGACAAACCGCATATACCACAATAGGCGGAAGTCAGTCTTCGTTGGTGGTTTTTGCAACTTTTGGCTATAATAAGTACACTGGTGGGTTTGCTCTATGGTACAACAGATGACTTTCTCCGCCTCTAAGGTACCATAATTAGTGCCACGTGGTTTGCATTTTGACCAATCAGGACCCTTAATAATCAGCTCGTACAACATCAATCCCTTAATCAGATAATATGATTCTGTATACATTTATGTTAGGAATTAATTGGTTATAACACCACTTAGGACAGCGGTGTTATTTATAACAGTACTTTAATAGGGACACAGTTAAAATATTAATGTAATTAAATAAGTTAAAAGGAAAATATAGCAATTGATAGAATTACCTGCAGGCGAGTTCCTTATAATTAGTTCCTTTAAAAAAAGGCTTCGTACTTAAGTGTACCTAACCGGAATATTAGATGAACTTGTCATTTTCTCATTTGTCAACAAAAAAAGATAAGATAAGGGAACAAAATAATTACAGAAGTTTAAAAGATCTTAATAATGATCATCCGTACAGGACCGATTCATAAAAATTCTTATCTTTCAACTACTGGTATATGATTACATAGTGCTCAATGAAACAATTATTAATGGCGTCCCCTGCTAAACTTTTCTGTTTGTTCCTTGTATCATGGAACACATAAGCTCGTAATCTTTTTTGTCTTGTTTGTCCCGCTGGATCAATTGTTTTCAGCAGTCGACAATCACACAAGGCGCCAGAGTCTCTTAAAAGTCTACATGCTGCGTGTGTATAAAGCGATCAGTTTGTGCTGACTGAGCATGGTTAAGTTCTGTTTTTACCACTCACAGTTGACTCTCGTTATAACAAGATCACTGGGACTGGCCAAATTACATCTTTTATATAGCAAGAACGTTGTTATTAATAGGACAGCAAAAAAACGAAATACTAAAAGCAGAAATGGGATTCAAGACTTCGTCAGAATGTACTCATAAGCATTCTCTTTATAATAACGTGCTCTTAACGAGGGTTGACTGTACGTGTATTTCATCGATGCAATACAAAGTTGCCGATTTTAATAAGCTATAGGGCCTACATTATTTTGCTGTAAAATAATAACACTGTTATCATGCGATGGAGGCAGCATCAATCATCTGCAACGAAGCAGTAACTCGTGACGTTATGCCACAGCTTCAATTTTAGATTCAGTTTCATACATCACAGAATGAAAGTGTAATATGGGTCACGGCCGGTATTCTGGTCATGGTCTAATGGAAAGGTGTTGGGCCAGGATAGGGTCAAGTCTAGCTGTATTAGGTGTCCTTTCTCTATGGGTGTACTGTGTAGTCTCTTTTTAAGCCACTGTCGGTCTCTTTTCATTTGTAAATGATGACTACAACGCCAGTAATACAGGGTTTGATAAATCACCGAGCATGCATGGAGCTTTGACCAGACTGGGAGATCCTCGCTCTACGCTTGGTTGGACAAACTAGCTATAATAACCTCAATTTGTCCTTCTCTTTTTGTTCATTTCTTTTGCTAAAAAATTACACCCTTTTTTTGGGGGGGGGGGGGGGGGTACCTCCACACTTAGGGCCTCCTTGGACCTTACCAATCGAGAAACTGATAGCTCAGTTTGGTTTCCGAGACGAGAAAAATGCTAAATAACGCCATTCTAGAGAGTCTATATAAATGTTGAGTTTATTTCAAAAGAACCTTTTTCAAACACGAGCTCAGCACAGTCCTTATTGAATCCCTGATAGCTGGAGTATATTAGTAGTTGTTAGGTCAATGAGGTTTATTGTTCTCATCTGCAAACATTGCTGCTGGCTTACCTATGTACACTACGCATACCTATTTATTCCCAGGAAGGACAAAATGCCAACCACGTTCTTTATGTCGGAGCTATTCTTGTTTCAAGGACCAATGTCTTATTCGAAAAGGAGCACTTCATTCGTAGTCCATGATTTGTTTTTTCTTATAACTTGCATGCCATTCGTGCAAACATAGTTCGTTGTTTATTTCCCATAGCATAGGGAACTCGATGTACTCGGACAATCTGGCACAGAGTGGCACCCCCATCGTTCCCCACTTTCAACTCAAAACAGAACCCATTTAACGAATTAACCAGCCTTTGGTATTTTACATCTTAGCATCTCTACAGTGTACGGACCTTCCGAACCCTCACGCGCTGATGGGGGAGGCCGTGATGAGCGTCGTATTCCCCGGGCATCGTGGTTTGCACCCTGCCTGCCCTCGTGGTAGTATTAGCAAATTGACTTGGGCTTAACCCCTACGCATAACAATCAAAATTCCGGATGGCTCCTAGTGTGAATACGTTATACCATGGAGGTAGGCTCCATGGTTATACCAATCTCCCATAAACTCGTTATAGCGCTGGAATTTATAGAGTACTCGTTGGCAATGTTCGAGGGAGCTACTAATGGCTAATCTCAAAGTACCACTAATAAAAGCACACAAAGCACAGACAAATCAGCATGCAATAAAATGTTTTAAGTGACACACAAAGTGTTTGGCTGAGGGTAGGCCTGGAATTTCATCTATTTTGAGAGGGCAAAGCCATTTCATTTTTTCAAAGGGCACTTCCATTGGGAAATCTTAAAGGGGCACCAGGGGCACCAGGGGCACAAAGGCAAGACCAGGGGCAACAGAGGCCCCTCTGTGGCCTCCATGTAATTCCAGGCCTGTGACTTGTGAGGGGTACCTGCATTTTGGCTACTGCTTTTTTGAAACTGGGCAAGGTGATGTAACTGGTATCTTACCGGTCACTTTGATGCGTTCATCAGACCATTCATGATTAGATCTTAATGGAATTTCCCTTCCTCAGTGATTAGACAGGAATACTTCCGCAGTGTTCTGTTCAGAGGCTGCTATAAGGAAGCTTCCCATTAATAAACTCAAAATCACGAAGCATTAATAAGAAGATGACAGTTTGGGCCATCAAAACTGTCAATTAGTGCAGAAGCGATAGGACCAGGGTATTCTATTGATACAGATGAATAACTTTAATATTTTATTAATTATGTCTGCACCAGTAACAACGGATAATTTCAGCATTCACTGGGCCTCAGCGGAAGAAGCTCACTGTCTTAAATTTGACTGAACCACGGCCTTCATGTTGTCTCGTTGTATTAAAGATATTATACAGGATTTGTTTAGCTGACAAAATAGTCGCAGACAGTGTTCATGTGTTGTGTGATCAACCATATAGGCCTATACATTAAATTAAAAATATGTGAAAATTTTGGCTTAATCCGTCGTGTGAGTCAGGAGAAAAAGTAAAACAAATAATTATAACATGCACAATTTTCAGCATGTAAACACATTGTCCTTAATTTTGGTTGTATCAGCTTTTGCGTTTTGTTTTTTTTAGGTGTTCAGATACACTTTTCTCGAGAGGAATATTTCACAGGAAACAAACAATTCTATATGAACTTTATCATCAGCAAGCTTTTAGACCAAAAGTAAACAATTATGGTTTTTTTCCTGACCGATCCTGAATACCTTTAAATAGAGG
Source organism: Leptasterias polaris (assembly GCA_037783415.1). Lineage (NCBI taxonomy): Eukaryota > Metazoa > Echinodermata > Asteroidea > Forcipulatida > Asteriidae > Leptasterias > Leptasterias polaris. The sequence goes on from JAZGTN010000098.1 coordinate 3,121,954, forward strand.
TATCTTGGCTTTTATTCAATGACTTCATTATGGTCTGGGAATGTGTCTTAATCCTTCAGCAAGGACGAAGTGCAGACGTTAAATTGGGACACGTTGCCTTGGATCGTCAACTAACACGGTCGGCCATTTATGGGAGTCAAATTTGGCCGACCGTGTTAGTTCGCAAAGTAAAAGGAAAACCACGCAATTTCGGGGCATATTTGTGTGGATCATTATATTCTACTTTTACAACATCTTTCTAACCATATGCATTTTATAACAAACGGTTACAAACGCTTTTTATAGACCAACTCGTCTGATCCAAGGCAACGTGTCCCTTTAACATTACTTCATGGTCTAAAAAAAGATAAAATATCGTAAGACTTAAGGCCAAGTAAAAAAAAATACCAGTTGATCGTCCTAAAAAATAAAAAAATAAAATAAATAAATTGTTTGTATTTTTAATCCACCCTTTTTGATGTAAACTTACCTCATGCAACAAATAGATATAAAGAAAGTTAGCGGTGATTTCAAACTGAAGAATTGGTGGCCTGTTTGAATTGAAATACCTGGCGGCCATCCTGGGAAAAAAATAAAAAATAAAAAATAAAAAGGCCCTCATCCTCCTCTTTTTGGAAAAATCAGGACGATCAACTGGTATTTTTTTTAATTTGGCCTAAGCAGTTTCCAATATTATACTCTCTATCATAGAATTTTTAGAATCTGTACCACGGTGCTGCTTCTTTAAAGGAAGGGTACCTTTTGTATTACTCCTGAAATTAATAACCATGAAAACTTACTTAATGAGCACTTAAAGGTATTATACAGGATTGGCAGAGCTGACAAAATAATCACAGACAGTGTTCATGTTTTGTGTAATCAACCACATACATGAAATAACAAACCTGTGAAAATTTGAGCTCAATTGGTCATCGAGGTCACGAGAAAATAGTGAAAAGAGACCTTATGTGTTTTCTGTTTTTCAAACGTCGAGTTTATTATCGCGCGCGATAAAAACTATTGTTTTACTCATTTCTCAGAAACGATAGCATTTTAGGCAGAAATATTTTAAGGAACCCTTTCTACCATTACTTACTTTAAATCATGTAAGTTATGTGTGAATCTGTGAACATTTGTGTTTTTCGATCTTACCAATAGTGTACAGGGCCTTTAAAGAGCTGTTGTTTTTATAATACGTTGCTAGGAACGACCCCTTTGAAGTAATGTAGTTTGAGAGACAGAGAACACCCCCCAAAAATGAATCTGAGAGGCTTATGAAGCTTTTCCCGGGCCATCTGATCCTGAAAGCACACATTTATATCATGCATCAAGGGTGATTTTTCTTCGATTATTTTCTTGCAACTTTGATGATCAATAATTGAGCCAAAATGTTCACAGGTTTGTTATTTATTTGCATTTTGTATAGAATACACCAAGTGAGGATACTGGTCTTTGAAAAGTACCAAAGGTATACCCTGCCTATGTTCTTTTACCTAATGGTGATTCATTGGAAAACAAGCATGCTGTCCTGGATTATAGGGTGCTCTCTCAAAAATCAAAACTATTTTAAGACAACGGCATGCCGGACATAACTTTAATCATGCGTTCACTCGTCTTAAAAGGGGATCTAAGATTTACTTTCATTCTAAATTGATACACTTTAAGGCGTTCTTTTAAAAGGTTTCTAGATCATCTGAGAGGTCTGGTTATATCTTGTTCAGACGTGACGTGCGACTTTAGTGGCGTTATCGTAGTTTACGAGTTCAAGTCGTCTGGCTGCGATAGTTTATCGCAAACGGAGATTTATCCTTGCAGAGAACTTAAGAGAATTTAAAAGAAATGTAATATCATGCAGTCATGATAAACTCGGAGAAATAAACTTACATCACCCCCAATGTAAATCAATAAACAAGAATGATAGAACGAGCTTGGTAAATTCCCACCTCGTATTTCAATATTTGCTTATTTAGAAGGTAACTTCTAATGTTGACAGTCTGGTGTGAGCTAAAAGTGAAGCTTGTGTGCTAGAAGGCATTCAATTTAACTTGTGGGAATGTTCAGGCGGTTTTGATATCAAAAGCAAGGGTGGGAAAGGAAAAGATTTCAGAGGATGGCGATTTGATTTTGATCATCAAGATATTTATAAGATGGAATATATCTTAATACTGATGACACTTGCGTGCTGACACTATACAGAAAGACATTCAGTAATTTGGGATTAAACAAAGGACAATTGACGAGACCGGCACTTGAACATATCGACCTCCCCGGATTAACATGCTGGCGCTCTACTAACTATGAGCTATCTAGCCCTAAAGTTGGCTGTATTCCTATTTTCTGATCGGGGTGCAAGTCAGAAGCCATTCAACAACAACATAAAGAATACATTATAAGAGGAAGTGTGCCCAGACCCAAAGAAAGATTTTTTCAACGAGCCAAAATGTTTCAGGAATTGACTTAATAAACATACATAGTACACACATTGTTCAAATAAATGAAAAAAAATTTGTGGTGACAGAATGATTGATTTTAGAATCAATCCATGATTGAGTTTTTCAAGTTTCAGTGGAAAAAACCCAAACTTGAATTGAAGGACACAAAACATAAATGTACTCTCAGCGGATGTTACATACAGTTTTGTTCATGGTGAGAGTCTAGTTTGCCCCTTTTTGACATGTTAGGAATACCTAGCTGAAGGAGTTGGTGTTCCTTGCTCTATGGTGTTTAATAGTGACACGTCTGGGTCTAGTTACGAGAGTTCACAATCTTAACTTGTCTTGTTCAACATCAGAGGCCCAGGCAGTGTCAGTGTCAGTGAGGTGACGTTGAGGTTAGCTAAAATGGTCTATCAGAAAGGAGATATATTTTGTTTGCACTGCATATTGTTACGACCACGTCTCCAGCTATTTTTTTGTGTGTGGATATGCCTACACTTTTGTTGTTAAATCCGACACATAGGCCTACCGGTTTCTTCAAAGACTTTTTTCCCTACAAATCCTTAACTCTTTTATGTCATACATGTGCTTATCACTCCAGAGAATGGCACGATGGAAAATCATATCTACAAATAAATCATTGACAAATTGATTTTGAAACTCCTCGACTGGTGAAATGCAACTGTTGTGTTCATCAAGTCATGATTTACGTCATCTATGATAAATCCACGAAACATAATTTGTGCCCTTGGTTGCAAAACTTCACCAGTGTTTCCTAGTATTTGCAGACATCTCAAAGTTGTAAATTTATAAAGGCAAGGTCACACATTTATAAAGGCAAGGTCTCCGTATTAACGGTGTAAACGATGTGGCGGTACCGGGTTGGCCATAACCCAACAAACCGTGTGTTTGGGTTTTTGTCAACTACTAAGTTCTGCAATTTCTTTGACAGTCCTGACTTGAGCTTTTTACAAAAATCAACCAGTTGGAATTTTCCCTGAAAGGTTTCAAGCGGATTGTATTTATTTAACTATTTGTTCAACCCTGTGCTTTGGTGGTTCGCCGTGCCCTCGACTGTCTTGTCGCCGGTGAATGCCTTTTGTATGGCAAACTGTACCCAAAATGCATGTAATTTATCGACCGAACGCAGTCTAGTATAACACCTTGGGAAAAAAGTGTTTGGAAATCGAAAAGGAAATCTCAGACACTTCTCAAACTTAAATGTGGGGATAGCTCACTACATAAGACTTCTATAGACGGGGGGGGGGGGGGGTAAATATTGCTTAGCTAATAATAATGAATAGGGTGATGTGCAGTGACACTAATTAATACAACGCCCTTGAAATTCGTCTGGTTTGCAACAGAGACATTGGCCTGGATCGAGACAAGGTCATAGGTAAGTCAAGCCTCAGATCCAGGTCAGCAGCAGAAAGCAACTGTTTTTAGAATTGTGTGAACTTACCACCAGACGTATTTTAGTCTAACATAAATAAAGCATGCACATTTATTTGTCCTTGCTCAGGAGGAACGTGCTTGACTTTCAAACCTGGGGTATCTAACCTTGCCATTTTGATTATGGAGGAGCGACACCAATTACATAAATATTTTTATTGAGCGAGTTACCTGTTTTGGTCTGACTCCTCGTTCTAAAGAATAGGAGGAGAAGCTAGGCCCTGTGGTTCGATGGACAGAGAGCAGAGTAGACTATTTCAAAATAGACTTCAAAACAAAATAATGAATATTTTGTAATATCCTCTTAAATACTTCATAAAACCCCTAATGTTTTAGTCTTGCATAAGAACATTTTGTCTGCATTTATAAATACTTTCTTATTTTGGGGTGGATCGTCGAGACCACGTTTAACTGAACATGAGATTGTATTAAACCAATTCTATAGCAAAAAATTGTAAAATTAAAAATAAATACAGCATCTTGATCAGTAAAGCTTAAAGACAGACCTCTGAATAATTAATTTAAAACGAGATGCAAATGTTTTCAAGCGGTTGTACGCTACGAATGTTGTGCAGATGGTTAAGTTATCTACGTTATATCACGCAATTTTCACATTATTCAAATCAAGTTTGAAGACCAAGCATGACGTCAAAATCATTCCAAAAACTTAAACAACCAGAACAGGTGGTTTTGGGGCTTAATTGATGAAAGAAAAATTCATTAAGTCACCCGATTGTGCTATGATTGGATTTATTTAGTCAGGTTGGCATGACATGCGGAGGCTGTGATATCTTGAGACATCTGCTGATATAATGCTTGAATAGTTTTTACAGGAAATAACACGTCAAGGGGTCTATTTACAATTATCATATAGTTTTACAAATCTCCACGGGAGTCATTTTTGTAACATAAATAATCATCTTGGTTTATCGCATAGACTTAAAGGCACTGAACACGTTTTGTAATTGTCAAAGACCGGTATTCTCACTTGGTGTATCCCAACATATGCATAAAATAACAAGCCTGTGAAAATTTGGGCTCAATTGGTCATTGAAGTTGCAAGAAAATGATGAAAGAAAAAACACCCTTGTTGTACAAATTAGTGTGCTTTCAGATAGGAATAAAAGGCTTCTGACCAGAAGTCTTTTATTATTTGAGTGAGAAATTACCTCTTTCTCAAAAACTACGTTACTTCAGAGGTAGTCGTTTCTCACAATGTTTTATACTATCAACAGCTCTCCGTTGCTCGTTACCAAGTTTTTATGCTAATTTATATTTTGAGTAATTACCAAACGTGTACAGTGCCTTTAAGTTCTCATTTGGTTGAGCATAATATTATTAGTACGGTTCTGTCGTTAGTTCAGGATATTCTACTAACTTATTAGATGATGTGAAATGTTATTATGAATGATTCGTAATAAATGAGAGGTAATAGTTTGGACATTGTCGTAAGGAAGGTGAACAAGATAAACTAAGAGAAAGTTATTTCGCTTATGGTATTCCCGGCAGGGTAAACATGCCTAACACTTTGTCTTCGTTCTACTCCTCTCACCATTACAAGCTTCCGAAAGAATGCAAACCGCAAACGGTCAAAGTATCAGGTATCGGTTGCTAACTGGACAGACAGCTGAATATTTGACCGACCATGGGGCCATGATGCACAAATAATGCCCTGGGTACATCATATCATAATCCTCAAACATTACACAGTTGGACCACAATTTTTCTGAATGAAGGTAGACGGAGTGAAAATCCCCTGCGGATCGAGTCTTAAACATTGGTCCCTTGTGTGTGTCAAAACAAGGGCAATGGCTTTATGCCGACGATACTGCAGTAGTTCTAGTAGGCAAACCCTCTTTGAGTCAAGATAAGGTACAGCATGATAATGCTACCCAAAATGGCAGTTGTACTGGCATGCTTACCCTATTCGACGTATAACGAAAGTTTATACTTGTATTCAATTCAATGCTCAGTTCAAAAATATGAACAAAAACCAAACTTTCTTCCGGTTGCTTGTTGTTAAAATGTATGCTAAATTGTTCAAGGACATGGGATACAAATGTAATAATTTGATGTGGGTTTCACAATAATGCAAGTACGTATGGTGTTGAAAGGTTTTACAAACTAAGTATTATTGTTGAATTGTATCCAGTATTAAAAGTTGGCACGAAGTTCGCGAACGTGGATGCTGCAATCCATGACGGATTATAAACTACAATAAGACAGTCGTATCATTATACAAACTTCAATGTAGAAATAACAAAGCACCATGCAAGTCATGTTTCCTTGCCACATCTATATAGAGCAAAATAATGTTAGACTTAGTTAAGCATGCTGGGGCTATTGTAGAGACAAAAGTTGTGCCTTATGAACTCTTCAGTGATCCATGTAGATTCGTTCTGGAATATAATAATAGAATTTCCGTGTGAAACAATCAAGTGCTTCAGATACAGTATAAGCAAGGCTTGATTTATGCATCCCTTGCGGGTTGTAAAAATCGTATCACACACAGCACAGCGACTTCGGAAGCCAAGTTGTCAAGATTGGAAGACTTCAAGGGCTAAATTAAAATAGGGGGTGCACATGAGATACTTGTGATACTGTACAGCTGGGTGATCGAGGACTCTTCGTTATTAGCATTGTCTTATACCTTCATCCGTCTCGAACATTGCAATAAATGTTTTAGTATATTGCAGTTTAGTACACTGTTTAGTAACTTTACAGTAACACCTAAAGATGAATACCGACTAATAATTGTTACGCATAGTCTGTTTCCATCAAACCATTTACAGGTGACGGCCATACAGACTGTATCATTGCAGAACATTTCAATTTTTTGTGACTCATTATTGGTCATTTGCTTATGACATCATTTTAGCTATCAACATAAACGAGTGTTTAACGGCACAATACTTGAATGAAACGGATTGATGGGATAAAATGGCACAGCTTGTGCGCCCTCTTTCGACAAGATCGGATCTAGAAGGACAGTGACCGCTTCGCTAATTGTTTTCTTCCTAAATTTGAGTAAAAGTTTATGTGTACCTTTTACTCACAAAACATTTTAATTAAAAACAGGGATTGAAATGTCCCTAAATGAGCACCTGTATCTTGATTTATCGTACTAATCGATAAGTGTTTATAAAGTTTGATTTGATTTTCCACAATGTTGACTTGTAACAGGAGCTGTTGAATTGACTGGAGGGGATGAAATAAAACCCTGCGTTTACGAACATAATTCATGCGTCCATGATTTGTTGTTAAGAAGGGATACCGTCAAAAAACGTGGATTCGAGTATTTCGGCTGTTGATTTAAATACTGACCGAAGTCTGTTCAACTAAAATTATGACATCATCATTACGCAGTATTCGGCTTCTAACCATTCAATTCAATTTCGAAACGAATTCCCCAAAACAGAACTAATGCTGTCGAAAAAAAGTTCTACTCTTACGTGTTTGTTGGAGGTGTTTTTGTTGAATGAAAGTTATTTTGTAGAATTGTTATCAATTTTCATGATCAAACTTAACACTAACAGTGGTTTTTGACCTCTTGATGTTGGTGTGATAGGACGGTTGAGGTTGGTTCAAGGCGATTCCACACTAGACGGTGTGGTCCAAGCTCTCATCAACGATGAATGGCGAATGGTCTGTGGTCAGAACTGGACCCTAGGCTCTGGTCACGATGTATGCAAACAGCTGGGGTATATTGGTGGGGCTGTGAGTACACGCTCGATCTCGACACCGATGCCTACCATGAATACATCACCGACTGAAGAAACAGCACCCGTGCTTATTGAGATTGTACCGTGTAACACGGGGGAATCAAATATAGATGTTACAGACTGTGATGATAACGGCTCATCGGGCGATGATTGGTGCGATCTCTTAGAGGTTGCTTGGGTCAAGTGTTCTCAACCTGTTCCACTCTTTAAAGAAGATGAAGATGAGCCGATGTTACCTGAAGGTGACTTTCTCTACACATTGCAAGACTAATCCCGCATGCAGCAATCGTAGATGCTCAACTTTTTATTTGCTTTTAGCAATTGTTAATTTCAATAGTTATCTTAGACGAAAACGCAACTTAACTTATACAATGTTTCTGCAAAAGAAATATAAAATGCTGAAAGAGAAAATTAGAAAAGCAAGCAAATGCAACGAAGCGCCGCAAAACATGTTTAATTTACAGCTGGAAAGGTAGCTTGAAAGGTGATCATATCGTGCTAAACTTGGCAAAACACCGTGGAGCAAACGTGTGAATTTTGCAGCCAGCTGGCCCATGAGTTAAATATTGGTAGTTTATAGATTCCATGCTTTAATGCAATTTTTTTTTTTTGGCCAGTAGAAATTAGTTGCAGCTGGTGCATGTAGTACGGGCCTCAAAATGCCCAACCCAATTCAATCCAATGCTACTCTTGTATAGGCATGCACACCCCGTCACTTTTTCATCAGACTTCTTTAAAACGTTTGGGTGGTGGGCATGGTCGAGAGGGAGTTGGGCTGAGCTCCATCAAAAGACCAACAGACAGACTGAGACCAGTTTCGTATAGATGTTTTAAGAACAAACTTTTAGCTAAGCAAATTGCTATAGCTAAACTATATGTCTGCTTCTATCATGGTAGAGTGACAGCTGCATTATGATACAGCATTCAACTCGATGTTTCCTTTGAGTCAAAAAGGAGTCAGGCATTCTGGGAAGTTATTCATAAGTGGCGCTTAAAGGAAAAAAATGGAACCTGGATGTGATCGATCCAGACATTCCATAATCCGACTGAGAAGCACTGATTGGAAACACACTTGGTGACTTAAAAAGTACGAAGCTTCAAGGTACACGCTTTTATAAGTTGTAGGTTTATTTACTGCATGCAAGCCTTTAATGTTTCCATAGCAGGTATTTCTTATTAATAATAACCTTTAAAAAAAGTAAAAGTTAAAATAATGAAACTTGTAGAGTTTCCATTGTAGTTGTATTTAGTACCTTTTATGCAAATGCATTATTGGTACTGTGGCATTTTTGCATGCGTTTTTAAAATGCAAATCATTGACGTATTAGCTTCATTATGCAAATCATTGACGTCATTTGGCAACGTGTAAAAAACCTAATTTTACTTTCGCATTGGTTAACCAAAAGCTTGGTTACCCTTAACTTGTGACGTGGCAGCGTCCATTTTCAGGGCAGAAGTACACTTATTTGGCGAAGAGACTTTTTGCGGTCAATATAAAAGCAGACTGTGACCGGATAAGGGAATGGGGGAAGCTATGGGGTTTGCTACGCTAGAGACTCATCGGAAGGGACCGCCTTGAATGTAAGACCTTTTTAGGGGTCGCTTGCGTGACTAATCACCTCGGTGTACAGCCTACATGTCATTTATACTCGCATTGTACTTATCCTAAACTGGGCTATCTATAGCAAGCGTGTCGTGCAGCAAAGGTGTTTACTGAGCTCCCCCTACTCTAGCGTTTGTGCTATTAACACACTTAGCATTCGTATATCTGCTAGTGTAGCGGGGGATCTTAAGAACATCTTTTGCTTGTTTGCTATAGTACATATTAACATAACGTATTGACGTCCAGCTCAAGCCAAAGATATAACCAACCACTTCAGAAATGCTGATTCCTGGATTTTCTAAAATGCCGACGATGAGCGCAGGTGGTCATCAGCTAACAGCGCAACCATCTTGCATGGAGCGCTCAGAGATGCTCCCCGGAAACAGCATGGACAAACTTTTACCCCTTTTGGTTTACATTTATTGTGCTCGTTTTTCAGCTCTCCATATGAACACTGAGCCAACGACGGAGGTACAGCCGGTTGTCAGTGAGATCGGTGGTGGGAGCGTCACTCTGGACTGGACGGAGTGGAAGAATGAGCTAGAGGTTAAAGATTTGTTCGTCATCCGTTTCCTTATCAAGTACCGTTTGGCTGATAACGAGGCTGTCGTAGAGTACAAAACATCGGCTGAGCTCCCTAGTTTCATAACCAAACACACCGTGACGGGGCTGAAAGATCGAACCAAATATGAGTTTATCATCGAGGTGGTTAGGCTTGGATCAGCTGGTGATGAGGAGGTTGGACCAGTCACCCAACCATTCCTCGTCAATATGCCTTGTGGAGGTAAGTTTCTAAACATCTTATCATCTTCTTGTAGAAGAAGAATGTTGACGAACCTCAAGATTCCTTGAAACACATATTAAGTGGTTTCTTGATGTTAATTTTGCATTGGTATCTTTAGATTATAAAAGTACGATCACCAGTTTACATTTGATTCAACAGAAATCCAGTTAAAACACCCGAGGACCAGTCAAACTTTACTCTGTATAAAGTGGTCTGGATGGCTAGTTCAGTGTTGAAAAGCATCCCTTATGTATTGTCAAGTATTGATCAGTGAAAAAGCTGACGGACTAGTGAAATGACAAGCTAACTGGTCCGGCTGGCTTGTCACTTTAAAAATTCAGTTCAAACCCTGATAATTTAATAATTAAAAACACTTTCTCCAAATGCATTATTTTGTAATAAAGAGTGTCAAACATTGTGCACTACACATTGATGGTAAGCCCAATAGGTAACAAGGCCGCGTTTATGTGAATTGATCACATTGGCATGGACGATTATTGTATGATTTTTTAACACAGCGAAACAAGACAATATACAACTTGCTGAAGATTACTAGACGTCGGGCATTGTGATCAATCTGTCTGTAATTCATTTGTTCCGGTCGATTTTGTTTCTCCGAGTACACTTCCAACGGGGCCAGGGTTCAATATTCAACCCAGTGGGATGATTAGGCCTAAGCGTGCACGCTTCTCACAGCAGGGTTTGAATTGAAATAAGACTGAAATAACTCTATTAATCATCATTTGTAAGCCTTTTGGGGTGGTCATTTGGCTTTGTGAAGAAGTAGACTGATAATATATCGTATACGGACAAGGAATCAAGGACAGGTGTTTATGTTGTAAGATGAAGATAATAATGGTGCAGATGAAATCGTTTACAACAAGAAGGATTAGCGGTTACAAACTATTCAATCTACAAAACACACAAGGTCAAGTAGATTCACATTTCAACCCTACGAAGTCTGTCTCAAGACGACAAACATACATTAAGGATGTCTCCAAGTCTTAGCCTGCAAGGGTCTGAAAAAGCCGAACAGAAGACAGTCGACATAGAATGCTATTCTTCTCCATGACAATAGAAAATCAATTTGAGGCAGCCATTTTGCAATGATTGTATGAAGGCAGTTATGCTGATATGGTACAAGAGGTAACCCCTCATCGTTAACAAATAAGGACATTTTATTATTAACGTGTTTATATTATATGCACGTACCTCAACACACATCAATCCAACTGAAAGGAGTCTAAGACCTCTAAGAGGAAATTACATACTTCCTTTTTCAATCCTTCAATCCCTCAGCTCCATCTCAAGTCGTCAATGCTGTTCTCCGTCCTAAAGACGACACAGGAACCGCGGTGGAGGTGTCCTGGGCAGAACCCTCAGATATCCACTGCCCTGCCAGCTCTTATGTTGTCTCATATAAACTCAAGACCTTAGGGAAATGTGACGAACTTGTCATGGCACGTCTTGGCAACACGAACCAAGCCAAGACCTTGATTACTACCACCACAGGAACCACAATTGAACAACTGCATCCATACTCCACTTATACCGTGTATGTAACGTCACGCAGTGAGCACGGCGAGGGTCCAACTTGGGAAGGAACTGTCAACACCAATGAGGATGGTAAGAACATCTCAAATTATTTTGTCAATTAATCATATGGTTCTTTTGGGGTTCTTTTCATTCTTGTCTATGATACACTCTTTGAATCAATGTAAGGTACGGTGGAATATCTGAAAAGAACTCGGCTCGAATCTTTGTTTCGTCTAAAGACAAAATTAATTTTCGTTTTATAAATGTAATGCTTGCTCTGGAATTTGTCCGAAGTAGAATTGTTCCTGTATCAGAATTCCGATCAAAACATTATGCATTCAAAAGATCTGCGTTTCATTTTTGTGCAATGAAATATAGTTTCGCAATTTGAAGGTCCTCAGTTTATTTAGAGGTGTTATAATCAACTAGTGTCACTTCAGACACAGATGAGGCAGTGGTTCTGTAGACCTAGCTAGGTATTTTATCAATTCAATCATGGAGGTAAGAGGTCAAGTCACGACTAAGAACACCGCAGTATTATTTGTCCTCAACACGTTAATCAGATTTCCTAATCAAATTTTACTGACGGATTACAACAATTAACTTTCTGAAATCGCTTAACCCCTTTAAATCCCGTTGTGTGGTAAAGTGATTCCAGATAACGAGTCGAGAAACAAAATGATAACGTGTCAGGCTAGACTATGGTATTTGTTCTGGCTTTGACTTTCAAACTACCATTAGAAGCCACCGCTGTATACAATAGCAGAATAAGTAAACAACTATAGACATTCACTGTACAAACGTACGTGAATGTCCAGTGTCCAATATCGAAAAAACAAAGTAGACATTCACTGTACAAACCTATGTGAACGTCCAATATCCAATATCAAACCATGGATATTTCTACCTCCATGATCAAACTAACTTCACTGTCATTAATACGGACGGCTTGTTTCGAAGTCTAAAATCAAGACAGCAGCCACTAATGGTAGTGTGTGCGAATCGCCTATACAGAAGCAATTTGTAGCAAGGCTGGCAGTTGGCACGTATTAGTGCTGCTGGGAAAGTTTCAACAAGTCATAATCCGCATGACTTCAGAGCATGGGCATTAATTAATTGTGTATAATTGATTAATTCAGGAGGGGTACTCGCCTCACCATAAAGAGGATATCTTAAACTGTAATACTTTATAACATTATTTACCAAGAGAAAGTGAATGGGAAACATTAGGAAGTGTCTATCTAAGACACATTGTGGTTTGAAGCACGCGTGATTATGCAGGATGTTTGGAACGTCCTGGTACGTGTAGCGCTGTAATTGATCTATTGAGCGTGTGATGTGCACACACTTCAACCCCATAATAATTAAAGATATAAAACTACAAACACTATAGTATAAAACAATTTAATCATTTTAGATGCTTAACGTTCTACAAAATTAAAACAGCCTATATGCACAAGCGCCATCTTAAAAGTATACCGCAATGCATCTTGGGAAACTGGGTATGCAGTTGAAAAATAAATCAAGCTGCATGCCGAGATGTATAACGCCATGCTGTAGTTCACATGTCACAATGCCAGGGGCCTTTCTCAAACCTCAGCTTGGGCTCCAGTGGACTCCGTCTGATGTTCGAACCACCGCATGCAAATACACGCTGTAGCAAAAAACATTAACGGAGCCCAAGCCGGAGACGGAGCCCAACCCGAGGTTTGAGAAAGGCTCCAGGGCTCAATTTCATAGACAAAAAGAAGCTTATCACAAAGAAGCTTATCACAACAAAATTTCGCTAACCAGAATAAGGTTACCAGCCAAACTAGCATGTCACATGTACAATTTGTGACTTAGCAGACAGTTGTTAAGCAATATTTTCTGCTTAAGCAGCTCTATGAAATTGGGCCCTGGTGTTGTAGTTGTGTACCGCATTGCTTCAAAATCAGCGCACCATGATGGTTGCCGATGTTGCTTGGGCTGAAATTACACCCAGAATCCTGTGCGCGCCGATCATGCGCAATGATGGGATATTAGTTTTAGTAGTCAAACATTTTATATGTGATTCTGAATCGGAAAAAACTTTAATTGAATGGAGTGGTGATATTTTCTCATGACGATAAATCAGGGAGTTGGTCCATTTGTCAGTTCAGACCCAAATCAAGGTTATAGGACCTATTTCTCAGTATCTGAACTATAAATTTGACATTATCCAGTTCAATCACCACGCAGTTACCCCTTCCAGACATCATTACACAGCTATACCAGAAACCCTCGGGGCACTATACCATGACTTGTAATGTTTGCGGCAAGGATCAAAACTCATTTGGTCAGTGGCAAGAACCCAAGGGGAAGTTTGTTTTTGCAAACTTGGCAAAATTCTTTCTTATAAACCGAGTTGTTGATAGAGTTCTCTGCGTTTTTCTTAAGAAAAAGGAATGAAAAGTACAAAAACATTTCCTGTTTCCTTAGAAACTAAGGATTAACATCAATGCAACGGAGATGTAATCTGCAAATTCCTATAAATGTTTTCGGTAATGGAAAATTTAGTATTACTTTAAAGTGACGAAGTCAGTGCGTTACTCGAGCTGGATAGGCTGTATGTGATCGATCATTAAGCATTGACGATTCCTGTTGATTTACATCACAACTATTCTTAGGCCTAGGGCCTAGTACGGTAATTCATAACATTGAGATTTCATAGAAAATTGTGGAAGCAATGTCAATACGACGAGGGAAGCCATGTTGGGTTTGTTTTATTTTGGACGGTTCATGAGACCATTGTATTGTATCACGAGCTCAGCATGCTATTTAGTTATTTTATAACACGTCCAACAACAGGATGAATAGGAAACGAAAAGAAATGTTCAGATTTAGATGTGGGAGGAAAACCCCAGAGAGGAAAACACACGCAATCAGGTAGGGACTGAAAACCCAATCCACGTGCAAGGCTTCGGGTCTGGTGGGATGGGATTCAAACCGGGGTCCAAAGAGGTGAAAATGCCTCTGAGCTATTCTCCGGGAAAGAAACCACTGAGCTATTTGATCCCCATACGGTAAAAAAAAGAAGCTGATCACTTCAAAACCAAGAATTACAGACATAGTAGACTTGATAAGTCCGTCGTGATAAATTTAAATCTGGAGTCTAAGATTATATTCGTTTGGGAAATCTGGGACACTTCTGAATGTAATTTTGCGCGTATTTAGTAAGTGTTAGAAATGTGTCGAGACATTGTATTTTATGAAAACATACTTTTGTGTAACTCAGCTGTAGAAAAAGTACATTATAGAGTAGAGGTCGTAGTTTTGGCGCCACAGTTATTGAAAAGGTAGTATCTAACCAGACGTGCTTTGTGATTCGCTGCCTTTGCAAAACGACGGTTTTGGCCCAGGCTTTTTGCGTTTAGAACCGCCTGCTTTCAATAGGACCAGTAGGTATTCAAATAATTCCGCGAAACCTTGGTCATTTGAGTTCGCAAAGACTCAAAGAGGGAAGCCCAGACGGAGCCTTTGGAATCGGTCGCCATTTATAGTCATCTCGACTGTACGCTATAATAAAAACCCTGGAGATTTCACGCCACAGGGTGTGCATAGTGCCACAGTAAAATTTACTTTGTGCCATTGAACTAAATTCACATTAGTTTACACATGAACTAACTATTGTATTGTGAATTCGAACTGGTGTAGGTCTGTCATTGCAGTCATCCGTTCAGACAATTACCAATTTAGCAGCATGTCTATATAAATTGTTATTTCTGTGTCCATGTCTGATTGAATGAGCCTAAATAAAATAGAACAAATTTGAGTTCAAGTTTTTCCAATTTACGATATGAAGAAATATACTATCGACTTTCGTTCATAAATGTTTTGAAATATACACAGGGTCAGAATTGAACCGGATCTGGGTCGCGTGGGGCCTGACCCGTTTCTGAGTCTGTATGACCGGGGCCAATTTCACAAAGAGATATATTTCATTTTAAAGACTAGTTTTCAGTATTACCATCAGTGATTTGTATTGTGACATCACACTTTGCTTGGCAATTAAGATCGATTAGCTGTTAAGATCAATCTTAGTTCTTTGTGAAATCGAGCCCAGGACTCAAATTGGTGTCTCTTTATACATTGACTAACAAAGTTCACACTACAATGAGATATATGAGTCATGCATGCAGCAGCCATTCTATAAATGATATATCATAGTTGTTACATCAATAGCTCTAAACCATTCTTGAATTATCTTTGGTTTATCAATCGCAATAAAGCAAACAACAGGAATCACCTACTGAGACATGAATGACCTAACATTGAATCTCAATTGCTCTCTGTGTTACATAGTTCCTTCCGCCGAGCCAACAGGCATCAGCGCCACGTTCCTCACCGGTACGGGGCTTCGGTTCACATGGGACCCCATCCCGTGTATTCACCAACGTGGTACAATCACCGGCTACACCTACATTCTTCTAGACGCGACAACCGATCAAGTGACCCATGCAGCAGAGACTGTCCTGCCTAGGTTGGAGTTGATGGTCTCCCTCGAGGTCAGACAATACAAATTGCTTGTGGCGGCAAAGACCCAACTGGGACGGGGACCGTACGCAACGTTTTCGGTAGCAGTTCAACCAAAGATAACTGAGAGTAAGTGTTAGTGCGTTCTTATATAGTGATGGTACATTGCTCACAACCTTCAGCATTCTGTACAATAATCACAATCAGCAGATAATAACGGGGTATAACACTATATTGACTTGCAATAATGAGTAACACTGCGACTGGTCCAGCCTGGAACATGTCTTGTTGTCATAGGAACCATTTCTTCTATCACACCACCCTGGATAGCTAGCAGAGAGGTATACAATGGCAAGTTTCCCCTATACGTGATTCCCAGCGTTCCCGCTCTTGGGGCTCAATACGAATTAGGACAAAGCGAGAGGATCTCATAAGAAGATATTTGACAGGAATGATCCCGTGTTAAACTTTCACCACCTCCTGGTGCCATAGGCTAAGTCTTCCTGATTCGCTCTTAGGGGGATATGCTTGTTATGATGGATTTACATTATTGTCCTAATTGTCTCTGTTTCAAAAAGGGGTTTTCAAGGGGTCAAACTAAGGCTTGTATTGACAGGGGTCAACTGGGGTGTCAAGGGTCATGAACTTGGACTAATAGCTTTTAGACGTTGAACAGTACGAATCTCTCTGTAGAGGCCTGACGCAAAGCTGCGGCTTAGCTGAATTCAAACAAAGAATAGTATCGATGATGTATCGATCTTTACTGATTTTTATTATTATGTATTTCTGATGATGGAAACTAAGGACACCTTATAAGTAACTTAATCACTGTAGCTCACAAGCCTGAGGGTGCTTTCTAATGTAAACCAGAAACACCAGGGTCAACCCCTACTCTTCCATTATAAGTGTTCTGGGTTCTTTTACGTGAACTACCAACCCCAGTAAATAGGATTTACGGCTTACAAATGTGCCATCCGAAGGACAAAGCAATTATGGTAAAGCATCTTGCTCAAGGACACAAGTTACCGGGACTCGGGCCCACACTCTGCTGATCAGAAACAACAGAGCTTGACGTCCGGCGCAACGACACGCTACGCATGATAAAGACACAGATTACTGTTTCCAAATGATTTTAATAATGTACCCTTCTAAAAGCATTAACGTATCACCCTTCTACTAATAACTTTACATGCGTGTAATTAAAATCAAGTCTGAATTAGGCGACTATTAGATGAATTCGATGGATTAAGTCTCGATTGAACACTTTGCCTAAACCCGACATCTTGTAATTGTGTGTGTTTTTTTTAGTTCACGGGAAGTATATGGGAAGAATCAATTAGGAAGAGGTCTGCTGAGGGTCGAAGAGATTTTCTTCTTACCAATTAATAAAAGTCTTATTTTAAATATATATGTTCGTTTACTTTTATATAAAAAAAAGATTTGAAAAACATCTTCACGCAGAACAGAGGGCGTGGGGCAGAGGTGGGGGTGCACCATGCAATAGGTCAAGGTGTGATTGAGTGCTAAGATTGAGGCAATAGTCCTAGATGTTAATTGAGGCAGTCTTTGAAAAAAACAAATTAAATTTTCGTCAAAGAGGATAGAAGAGACCCAAGGTAATGGTTGCACGTGTGAATGAGTTTGTCTTTATCAATACAAAACAGAACAAAAAGGGCAATCAAAAACTCATTCTGCAAAAGTGTTCTGATAGCAATTCAAGATATGAAAGGTGTAGGCCTACTTTAACCAACAACCAAGCGGTTCAGAGCACCGGACTAAATTTTTGTTTCAGATCAGCAGAGTGTGGGTTCAAGTCTCATTCGTGGCACTTGTATCCAATTGAGCAAGATACTTATACCACAATGCGTTGTTCTTTGGATGGGACATTGCTAGTTAGCCGTACTAGGACTGTGGTAGTGCGCATTATAGAACGCTTATTGTGACTGAAAGAGCAATAGGGGTTAACCCCGGTGTTTCTGGTTCACATAATAGCAAGTACCCTTGTTTACAATGTTTCCTCAGGCTTGCGATCTACAGTGATTAAGTTCGCTAATGAGGCACCCTTGGTTTCATTACCGGAATTATTATATAATAGTAGTGAAGTAATAATAACGCATTCCTGTTATTTCTTGTTTAGTATGTGGACGTACAATAGATCTACACTCATCTAGGTCGTTGCAGCGGGTGACCAGTGGGGACACAGCTCTCAAAGGCTCGGCACCCTGGTTGGCTCAGCTCTGGTATGTCAAAGAAGGAACTCTGTTCTGCCATGGTTCCATCCTGAACGATCGTTGGATCCTGACAGCTGCCCACTGTATCAAATCACGCAACACAACCAAGAATAACCTACGAATTCAACTTGGAGACTTTGATAAAGATCTACCTGAAGAGGAAGAGAGGGCGTATTCAGTGGATGATATCGTTGTTCATAGTGGATTCGATACTAAGCTTTTTGACGCTGACATCGCGCTGGTTAAAGTTGACAGAACTATTCAATTCACAGACTACATCAGACCCATTTGCTTACCCCAGAAGAAGGTGTCGAAGAGCATGCTGAGCATCGGCCGTCAGGGAGTTGTCTCTGGCTGGGGGAAGCTGACCACTAACGACAATGAGTACCCACGGTACCTTAAGAAGGTCACGCTGCCCGTCCAAATGCAAGTCGCTTGTAAACGCTCCACGGATTACCGGGTGACGCCTAATATGTTTTGTGCCGGTTACAGCCAAGCGGGTAGGGGTGACTCCTGTGAGGGGGACAGCGGCGCCCCTTTTGCCGTCCAGCACACGAACGGCAGGTGGCACATTATCGGAGTAGTGAGTTGGGGTGAGGGGTGCGATCAAACGAATAAGTTTGGATTCTATGTGCGTCTTCATAGGTATACAGCGTGGATTAAAAAACAGACGGGGCTGGAGCTCAGATAGTGACAAACTATATTCTTCAATAATATATTTTTTGTTGTTACTATTTTTGTTCAGTAGCAAATGCTACTATTAACAATGTGTATGTACAGATATTACAAATACTTATATTTCAAATCTAGACATAACTTAATTAAATGTCTGCATTTGGCCATAAAAATAGTTAAGCTTTGACCATCCACGGTTACTCCTATCTTCAGTCATAGCAATGTAGGATATAATATTACGGGCCAACCAATAAAATACTTCATCGGTCTTTTAATTACACACTTTGGTAATTTCCTGCCATAATTCGCCCGGATAACGGGAGGCTAGACCGTCTCGTGGTCAGATGACCCGGATGAAAAGTCCGTGTGACCCTAAATCCGACAGGTAGGTCTTCGGCCGGAAATTCAAAATTATTGTGCCGTAGAGGGCTCTCTTTCTACATCTACGTTTGTCAGACTGTGGAATTCACAGAGTGCACTTGAGTGTACAAAATAAGTATTATTTAGTACAGTAGCTTACAATAAACTTGGAATACACAGTGTTGATTATTTTTATTTTTTTATTACCGAGAGAACAGGCGTTCCATAGTTTGTACTTGGGCGTGGTCCATTGTTTCCCCACTGACTTATAAATAGAAACAATGATAATACACATGCGAACTGCCAGCTGTCTCAGACTGTTACCATAGCAAGGTCTGAAAGGTGAGGTCACTAGCAGGATATTAACAGCACCTTTGGCTGGTTTTGTGGGGAATGTTTAAAGAAAAAGAAAAATAGAGAGCTTTCTAGACTTTAGACAATATTTTAGCTGTTCTAAAACCACGGTCTTTCTTGGGGCCCATTATGAATATCTTACGAATAGCCAGATTCTACGCGCAAGTATTTTTAAAATACCTACTCAAATCTTGCCAGACAATTCTAATGGTGCAAACATTAGCTATCTATATCGTGTCCATGTTTGTTGTTGATGTTGTTTTTATGTTGGTTTTTAATTATTTTTATCTATAGTTACCGTAGAATGTTTGCTGATACTTTGTTTACAACTCGAGTAATGTCTCTTTGTAACTTACGCACAGCATTTATTTGTGATGTAGATGAGTATGTTTTTAATTCGAAGTTTTATGTTGCGTAAAGCTTTATTATAATGCAGCAGCATAAGGCCTGGTCATATCCCCTGTATGCATTGTCAATAATGAATGTCAATATGCATACAAAAAATGAACCAGTCTAATTGTTCATTCAGCCTCGGTTTGGCAGCAATGATTTGAATACACTGTGACAGGCCTGGCATTAAACGGAGGCCACGAAGACCATAGCCTTTGTTGCCCTAGTCTTGGACTTAATGAAGTTTCAAAGCATTCCTATATAGAGTTTACTTTTCCCAATAAAAGTGTCCTTTGCACAATGGAAATGGCCTTGCCCTGCCAAAGATGAAATTACAGGCCTTATGTGATAAATATATGTGTATGGCGAGTTGCATAGAGTTGCTTTATAGGCAAAAGTGAAAAACTTGCTAAACACAGAAAAACACTGCTTAGCACAGAAAAACACTGCTTAGCAGAAGAAGGTTACCAACCAAGATGCCGTATAATTGTCCTGACTGTGACTAAACAAAGCTGCAAAGAATTTCTATAAGGTTGAAACCCTGGTTAAATGCTGCCAAACCACATGATTCATAACTGTATAAGTATGGTGCGAATGGACAATCCTTTTAAGTGCAATAATACAATCACAGAATTTTATGTTAGAATTAATTGGTCACTTATTTATAGCCCACGTCATAGAGGTTGCAGGACCAAATCCCGTTTACCACACTATATTTATTTACTATTTGCTATATATTTACCCTATACTTTTAGAGGTTACACTCTGCACCAATGAAACTCCATTCCTTGAGTATATTAATGAAATGCACCAGAGCTTTAAAAATTGGTTAACAATCCGACATGGGTTTATAATAAAGCTGAGAAAGAGGAAACACTCTAAAAACTTCCAGGTCAGAATTGACGCGGATCCGAGTCTAAGGGGACCTGACCTTTCCTGAGTCAGGTTGATCCTTTCTAAGTCAGGCTGACCCGGAAACTGTATACAAAATGGACTCGGTTTCTTCGCCAGTTTGATCCAATTCTGTGTCATTTTTGACACAAATTCCTGCTGGGTCCAATTTCATAGAGCTGTTAAGCAGAAAATAATGCTTAGCAAATTTCTATGCTAAGCAAAAAATTAGTGGGGGACCAGTTACAACAATGTCAACTTTAAGGAGTTTGGCTGGTGACCAGTTTCTGCTAAGCACTATTTTTCTGTGCTTAGCAAGTTTTTGGGCTTACACGTTTTATGAAATTGGGCCCTGGTCATACTGACCTGAAATGAGTCAAGCTCCACGGGAGGCGGAATCTGGGTCAGTCTGACCAAGGAGTTTTGAGAGTGAAGAAGGTTGATGAAGAAACGAGACTAGAGTGAACGAAGACAATGATGCCACTGTTGTGTTCTCGGATTATTTAAACCTTTTAGTGAGTTAGAATGATGGAATCAAGTGTTAGCCAACTGAAATACCTTTTATTAAAACAATTACTAAGTATATTGGACGATTCCATTGAACCCATTTCGAAAGGAATCTTATTTTTTCGTTGTTTTGTTTTGTAAACAGTAGAATATCTTAAGTAATACATAAATCTATTACTTTTTTTGTAGATTTTATCTGAATGTTCACAATTATTTAAGACATTAATTATATAGTAATCTGGTTTCAATGTGTCGAAATTATTCAAAACTGTTTTACAGTGTTTTCATCTGAGTGACAAATTAATGACTTCAAGTTAGGTTTACTCAGTTCTCAAAAAAAACACTACTCATCGGTCAGCAAAACATTTCATAGATTCAAGTAAATTTGCGTCGTATTGCTTGAAAACTGAAAGGTTTTGAATTTGAAAACTTTTCCAAAACATCCATTCAAAAGAAAGACAACTGCATCATTGCTTTTATTCAGACACCTGTATTCAAAGTGATGCTTTCATTCCAAACCTGACAATATTCACAATGACTGATGAGGGAACTGACAAACAAATGATAACAAGTTATTGCAGAATGAAATGTCATCTTCTTTGGTTCAAAAGTGCGTAAAATGTATCACTTCTGGAGAAAAAGAATTCGAAGTTTGCTTTTTGTATATAGTTTGTAAATTACGCAATCTGATATTTATTTTATGCATGTAAATAACATGAGCTCATTCTTAATAATGTCCAAGACATTTTCCAAGGAGAAATAAAATTTCAATTACTTTTTGCAAATTGTTTTCTTCCGTGTTTTTTATTTTATTTTGTTTATTTTATTTAGGGAGACTGCCGACACTGGCGGGCTAGATAGGTCAGTTGGGAGAGCTCCGGCACAATAATCCGGAGGTCGTTAGTTCGAATCCTGCTTTAGTCAATTTTCCTTTGTTCAACCCTAAATTAGTTCCTTAATAATCGCAATACTCCGTAACTTTATACGGTAGACTGTATACACGCTCAATACACATGTCAGGATCAATTTCAAGCACAACATTCTTTTTAAAAAAACCGTGCCAGACCAAGATTTCAGGTCACAACGGCCCTGACCCATTTCTGGGTCGGGTTGACCCGGAAACTGGGTCAAACAATGGGATTTGGCTGGGATTTTGGGTCAGTTTGACTCGTTTCTGGGTCATTTCTGATACAGATGAATGACCCAGAAATGCGTCAAGCCTCAATTCTGACCCTGGAGTTCTTAGAGTGTGTAACATTCATCTTAATAAGATAAGTTGTCAGTATTACCATAGTACTATGACACCACATTTTGCTTAATAATAATACTAATAGCAATTAAAATTGATACACAGTTAAGACCAAGCATAGCTGTTTGTAAAATCGAGCCCTGGTTTCTTCACTGTATACTTTGTTGCTGTACACTGCGACCAAACTGCCCGCTGGAGGACAACAAAAAAGAACAGTCAAGTGTGTCCAGCCCTATAGTGCTATGATCAGCTATGTTGGGATTCAAACCCACCCTGGCACTACTATACAACTTAAATCCGATTCTTCTTTCGGACAGGAATTCTCATTGGTGCTCGATATGGGGCATGGTGTGTCCCCCCCCCACCCCCCCATCCCCATGGTGCCTTTATCGTGAGCTAGGCTTCTCAGTACTTCTTTTAGAGGATTATCGGTGGCCCGTACTTCTGTACAGAGGAAAATGAATAGTGTGTTATATAGTACGGGAACATAGGAGAGGCGGGGACCCTCAGCCCTATATTGGGCATGGTATATAAGAATTCGCTAGGCCTAATAAATGCTTTAAATGTCACTTTAAATGCCCCCCCCCCCCCCCACACTTATGCCCATCGGTCATTATTTGGAAAAACAGTCATACTTTAAATCCAAATGGTAAACCAGAAAAGTCATCAGTCAAAAAATGTCTTAAATGAGTGGTTTGGGCAAAGATATTGCTTCCCTGATGAGAGACAGCCTTTCCATCACAAAGCGTTATCTGTTCGCGCATTTGACGGTTTTTGAAGCTTGTTTTGATGATGTTGGAAAGTGTGACTCAATGCAGTTAAAAGGAGAGTTACAAATCTCTGGAATCATAGAGCAAACTGGAATTAAAGAATTAACACTACATTCAGTGACGTACAGGGGGGGGGGCAGGGGTGCACACCTCGGAACCCTTGCCCCCCTCCCCCTTCCCACACACACACCCACTTTTCCCCAACCCCAATTAATGAGTTCAAGATAATGCACAAATAATGGTTCGATTTAATACCCACCTAACATTTTTTTTCTTTCTCAGCCACCCCATTGTTTGTAAACTAATAACTTTTATTTGCTATAATTTTCCAGCTTTTCTCTGGATGCTTTCCCTTAATCCTTTGCTCCTCTTTTTGCTATAAATTGATATGTTTGCGTTTGTGCTTGTTTGTGCCTCTGACGAAGGTCCAGTTTGGATCGAAAGCTATAGGCCATCTCCCCTACTAATTGTATAATACTTTTGCCCCGCTCCCACCCCCCCCCCTGTGAATACGCCACTGGCCAAAATATCTTATGTATTTTCAGTTCACATACTTTGTGTCACTAGCCTTTATGGTGCAATGAAGACATTACTATATGACAATTGGATAAATTTGTCTGCTCTGTAACACCTAGACTTGTTGACAAGTCGTTAATGATGGTCGCGGTGAGTGGAGTCACGTGTAGTGCTGAAGCCTAAATTAAAAAAATGTTCTCGCGAGATCACTGCTCTCGCGCGAAGTTGCTGGCTGCCGACTCTTCGTCATTAACCAGTCTTGAGAGCAGTATCTCGCACAGAGCAGCCCTCTCGCGGGATATTGCGAGAAAGCCGTTCCGCTATCACCGCGACAGACATTTAACGACTTGTCCACAAGTCTATGTAACACCCAAACCAAACCAAACAGTACACTCATGTAGGGTAAAGTGTCCGCCACATCTCAAAAAGGCTGATTCTCGTTCAAGGTAATCTGAAACACAATGAAAAGCTATTGAGTGTTTGTATAGTTTGCAGCTTACTTGACCTTATGACTGTCATTCATTATTAATTCCATATAGTCAAATAATTTTTACCATCCCATAATTCCCCGAAGGATACTAAACTGTTCCATTCGGTAAGTTCTAAATAATCAAAACGTCATGCGCAAAGAAGTTTGCGTCACGTGTCGGGGGGGGGGGGGGGGGGGGGTTAATGACAGGGTCGTGGTTAGTGTTACTGTTAGGGAGAAGTGTTATTGGTTTCCTTATTGATGACAAATAGCTGCCATTGATGCCCCTCTTCCTGTCTGGTAACCCATACCTATAAGTCAGGTGCGTCTACAAAGCAAATAGCATTCTCAAGGAGTTGTACACAATGGGTAAACCGCTCTCCAGAAAGGGAGTGTAATTGTCCAAGAATGTCGTTCTACGTTATGTATTTTAGACTAAAAGTACAAACATTGGTTTGTGTGAACGTGACGTTTATCGGTGGTATTTGCAACCCAAAATGTTGGATCACTAATTAGTAGACCATATAGAAAAAATACCATTATAATGGTGTAAATCTTACATTATGGTTTACATGAACAAAAGGCATAATAGTGTTGAGGTATTACCTCCAAGAGAACAAGATAGTGGATCCAAACGAAGCATACACATATCAAGCTGTCAAAAACTGTAGCCGCTTTCGGTGCCCCCCCCCCCCCGATTTCGGTGCCCCCCCCCCCCCCCCGGCCCCCGAAAAAAAAATAATAATAATAATAGAGACAATACGATTTCCAGGATAGTGCGGCATTTTGTGATCGTAACTATTCGAGTTAAAAAAGAAAAGAAAATGGGTTGCCTGCTCGTTGAAAGATGATACATTACCCGTTAATCTGGAGTTCTTGATTATCAATTATTGAATTAAGCGTTGACGGCGACCGGCCAGCCGGACTTCACCACTTATAAAGGGTACCTTGACCCAGTTTCCGGGGAAGTAAAGAGACCTGATGGGGAATGGACGTGGGGTGTAAGCAGTTATCTCCATGCAGACTAAACTATTCGTTATTTAAGTAACAACACTTAATTAAGAGCTTCAATCGGTCAACGTTGCGGTTGGTTTGCAAATTTGTTTTAATGTAATAAAACACATTAAGCAATAAAGTCCTTGCTATTTCAAGTATAATATTTGGTCCTCAGAAAGTAGGGGGAAATGTGCACAAGGGCTGACCTATACTTGATCTTATGTGTAGGGTTTTATGGACTTTTTCAGGCTATTTAATCCCTAGGAGAAAAAAAATGAAATCAGATTAATATAGGAAAAATATCCTGGATGTAGAACGTGTAGTTTACCGAGCAAACAACAAGTGCATTTTGTGGACGAGAACAATATGTTAAGAAATTCAGAAATCTCACCAAACTGAGGATTTCTGTAAAATTTGCACCTCCCTTACGGCTTTTAAAATTTTGACTCGTTTAACTTTTTTTTATTTTATTGTTTGTATCAATATCAAGTTGAATGTGTATAATTTAAATATTGGTTAATATCATAAATCATCCATTTAAAGGTAGGATTGGTAAGGATAAAAAACATAATTGTTTAAATTTTGTCTGAATACTGATTATGAAATGTTTCCCTCTGAAATGAAGTCATTTTCGAGAACTGAAAACCTATCAAAACGAATCAGATGATTTCGGTTGTTACAACCAAAATTAAGGGCATTGTGTGTATACATAAAAATTGTGCATAGTTTTTCACTGTTTCTCCCGACTCACACAACGGATTAAGCCCAGATTTTCACAGGTTTGCTATTTCATGTATACGAATGATCACACAAAACATGAACACTGTATACAACTATTAATTTGTCAGCCTACCAATCCTGTACAATACCTTTAGGACAGGTTCGCCATTAAACCACTAATTTACTTTTCAGTTATGTTGCTCGGGAAGTGAAATATAACAATCAACTGTCACCTTCACAACAGGTGCATTTCGAGGAAAAACACATGCTCCATGACACTATAATATACCGTCATCCAACAAGCATGTTTAGTTAGTCTTCTAAAATCAAACGAAAAGGTCAACAATTGAACTTTTGAAAGCAAGTTCTCAGTAAGATCGAATTTGGTGCCTGTAGTCAGAAGGCTGTTTCAAAGTTTTCAAATTTCGCATCAGGGTATAAAACGTCTCCACAATACGACTTTACGGGGTCATTGCCAATAAAATAATATACGTGCTAATGAACAGTTATCCAACGGAATATGTTTTTGTATCCAACAAGTAAATCCAGTTAAACTAACTCAAAATAAGTTGACTATAGTCAGAATAACTTTAGTATTCTTACAATTGTCAACCTACCCAATGACCAAACTAAATAAAAAGACCAATCAAAAAATCTTTAACAACATTTTCATGACCCGAAATTAAGCATAGGCCTCAATAACTTTAATCAAAACAATTTGTTTATTTGCTTAATAAGAGATACTTTGTTTATTTGATTTGCAGGAAAACCATCATTTATGGTTTTTGAGGCATTGCGTGGTGATAGGTATCTTCATGTGTTTGGTTTGCGACAACAAACCATCGTTATTTTGTCATTTACAAAATTGATGAGCAACGAAGGTCAGAAGTGGTTAGCTGCAGAGGAAGTCGCCAGAAAACAACATCGTGAGCTGTTCAGTTACACAGTCGAACATCATTTAATACTAATACAAGCAAGTTTGAAGCCTAATTGCTGAAGACATTCCCAACCCAAGGTCATATTAAAACCTGAGCAGAAAAGGAAGCAAATACAAACAACATGTTTCGTTCGTTTGGTTTGGATGATGAGTATAGTTTTGAGACAGTCGGGTCTGATCCTCTCTAGTTAATTTCTTATGTCTTGGTTGGGACTCCTCGCAAGATCGTAAATTCATGTAGGTCTATATTTTGAGGTTGGGGGAGGGGTAATGTATTTTATGTTGCCTGAATGTGTCCATGGTATCAATTAGGGTCCTCGTGATGGACGTCCCTTGCTGCCAGTGTTTGCACCTATGCATGCAATATTCTCCATACATCACGACTACATTGGCCTACAGTCCACGTCACCTCTAGGATGTGACTTAATACAGCTTTCACTCACCATGTTTCCATAGCATTGGGGAAACAGTCACGGTAATTATAGCCTAATCCTGGTCTTCCCTCTTTGAGTCGATTTGGGGCTGGACCTGAAGGGGGGAGGTGCCCCTTCCCTTAAATTGATCATGTTTGTGGTTTAACTATAATGTGGCCTTGCGGTGATTTCAACTGAATGAAAACACCACCATAAGGTTTTTATCAGTAGAGGACATTAAAGGTAAGCAAATTTCATTCAAAACACGATGTTAGCCGTGTTTGCTATATGCGACTTTTGACCCATACGCTCTGTTGATATTCTCTCAAAACTCCAGAAACCATGCTGAATTAGTATCAGCTAATTGAACTACACTCTAAAAACTTAAGTGTTGCATTTTAACAATTTCGAAGTGTTACTCCCCAAACAACATTGAAAGTGTTGTGAAACTGGTACTTTAACTCTTAAAATGTTGGATTGAAAGTAACTCGCGATGTGCATTTAACAGTTTGTGAAGTGTTGGAGAGTTTTCCCACAGTAGCGCATGCGCAAGAAAGAATGACGTGAAATCTCGCAATTTGATTGGATAAGAGTTCGCGGTTAATTTCCGGGCTAAAAGTGACAAACTTCAGCTACCGGTTAGAGCTGTCATCCAGCTGTCATCGGCGCGGAAAAATCGTCTCCATCCAAGCAATTTAAACAAGGTAAGATTATTTATACCATACTCATGTCACGTAAAATGAAACACTGTTTGTTTGGATGCTATTATTTGTTTGGTATCATTCCAAATTACATAGGATTTTTAACGAATAATAACTTCAATTTGTCGAAATTGTAACGATAATGTTAACATACACTTGTGTACAGTCTTCTACGTATGTACGTCATGTACAGTCAGTACGAAGGCCGATTCTGACTCTGGGGAGTCGCCATATAATCTCCACATACTGAGATGGACTGGGCAGCATGAATTACTTAAAGTGAGCCCACCTGAAGATGTTTCTCCTGTCCTGTCAAGTGATTGAAATTTTGCCTTATTAAAATGTCCTAGTTATCCGGAACTGGTCAAACTCGAACGCCTGTACCTACCTAGCATGCCTAGGTATACCTAATTTACTCATTTGCTTTTTACCAATCCTAACATTTAGTAACAATACATTAACATTGAAAGTAACTTGACTCGCGATGTGCTTTTTTACAGTTTATAAAGTGTTGGAGAGTTTTCCCACAGAAGCGCATGCGCAATTTGTTAACGTAGGCCCGGGCCCAGGGACTGAGAAGCCTTCCTAACGTTACGTTGTTGAGTGCAAACCAGCCAGTCACACAAGCTAGAAGTTTGCGCGCGCAATTTTGAAGCTTGCGCACACAAGCGCCAAGCTTGTGCTGGTAAATTTTGCGCACTTTAAGTTTCCATAGCGGATGAAGATTGCGCTCTGCATTATTTTGTCAAGCTTATTGGCATAATTTTTCAGAGGGTAACAAATAAAGATAACTCCAATCGAACTCGAAAGTTAGGATATCTGAGACTATGACTCTATGTCTTTGATCATTATGTTATCCAGTAGTAGGCTAGATTTGTTGTTGACAGAGTTCCTGGAGTCTGGACAACGCCAATTTGATTGTTTTTAAAACTTATTTTCAAGGCTCTTCTTAATTAAATTCTTGGTGATTCATCATATTAATTATTATTACTAGGACTAGTATTACAGTGATGATTGAAGCATAATACACTAGGTTGCAAGACTGACTTTTGATTCATGGGCAAAACCCAAAGAAATTCTTCAAGCTTGAAGTTTGCCCAAGGCTTAAAATTTGCTTGTGATTTCCTGCCCACAGCACAGGTTAAAACCCAGGCTAAAAAGTGACAAACTTCAGCTACCGATTGTTTGGACCCATCATCCAGCTGTCATCGACGGCGAACGAATCGTCTCCATTGAAGCAAATTAAACAAGGTAAGATTATTTATACCATGCTCATGTCATGTAAATGAAACACCGTTAGTTTGGATGCTATTATTTGTTTGGTATCATTCCAAATTACATAGGTTTTTTTGACGAATAATAACTTCAGTTTGTCGAAATTTTAACGATAATGTCAACATACAATCTTGAAGCTTGTGCACACAATCGCCAAGCTTGTGCTGGTCAAATTTGCGCACTTTAAGTTTCCTCAGCAAATGAAGATTGCGCTCTGCATTATTTTGTCAAGCTTATTGGCACAATTTTTCCGAGGGTAACAAATAAAGATAACTCCAATCGAACTCGAAAGTTGGGATATCTGAGACTATGATCACTATGTTATATATCCAGTAGGCTAGATTTGTTGTTGACAGAGTTCCTGGAGTTTGAACAATCCAATTTGATTGTTTTTAAAACTTATTTTCAAGGCTCTTCTTAAATTCTTGGTGATTCATCATATTAATTATTATTACTAGGACTAGTATTACAGTGATGATTAAAGCATAATACACTAGGTTGCAAGACTGACTTTTTATTCATGGGCAAAACCCAAAGAAATTCTTCAAGCTTGAAGTTTGCCCAAGGCTTAAAATTTGCTTGTGATTTCCTGCCCACAGGTTAAAACCCAGGCTAAAAAGTGACAAACTTCAGCTACCTATTGTTTGGACCCATCATCAAGCTGTCATCGACAGCGAACGAATCGTCTCCATTGAAGCAAATTAAACAAGGTAAGATTATTTATACCATACTCATGTCATGTAAATGAAACACTGTTAGTTTGGATGCTATCGTTTGTTTGGTATCAGTCCAAATTACATAGGTTTTTTTGACGAATAATAACTTCAGTTTGTCGAAATTGTAACGATAATGTTAACATACAATCTTAACAATCTTAACAAAAACATTAAAAGTAACTTAACTCCCGATGTGCTTTGAACAGTTTGTTCGAATGCGTTCAATTTTTTTTATTTATTACGATTTAGTAACATATTACAACAAAACTCACTTGTGATCGATGGAGCAGGGGGGTGGGCGGAAGGGGTATTGCGCAATTACTTGCAATTGCGGTTTGGGTACACTCCATTTTAGAAAGAGGTCATGACAGTTTAAAAAACAAAAAACAAACATGCATACCGTTAAAATTCTCTCTTTAACAATACCAAAAACATGAAAATGTGGCTGATATGAGCGTCAAGTGTGATCATTGGAGGGCAGTCATCAT
The DNA here is from genome assembly GCA_037783415.1 of Leptasterias polaris. Lineage (NCBI taxonomy): Eukaryota > Metazoa > Echinodermata > Asteroidea > Forcipulatida > Asteriidae > Leptasterias > Leptasterias polaris. The sequence continues at coordinate 3,152,617 of JAZGTN010000098.1, forward strand.
GGCGCAAATGAAATTGCCGCATTAGTGAAATGGCTGCGCGATATGCAGTGAAGGCTTCAATGTGCCACGCTTGTCACAACACAAGAGCTGCGCATTGTACAGCACGGCCATTTCAATGGGTTTTCACATGGAACGGTTTGTGTCGGAATTAAAAGCATGGTCATTATTACCGTTGATCGCATTGCCGCATAATCCATCATGGCAGCTGTTGAACGACAGCTGGTCTTTACCATGTTTACCTGAGAAAATAATCGCCGCATAGAGAGTGCAAAATTAACTGACCAGATGACTCTAAACTTTAACATCGGTTCCGCTCTCTACATCGTTCTCATTCTGATTATGTAGCGAGAACCAGTTTTTATTCGTTTTTTCCAAATTAAATAATGCACAGTTACGATGGTCTTCTGATTTAGACCACTTTCCATGTTAACATAAACTGTACTCTATTCAAATCTGCCTATTATCAAGCATATTTGTTATTGTGTCAAGCATACATATTAACAGCAACTTTTCAATTTTTCCAAAACAATTTATTGGATATTTAGAACTTCTTTGCTATCTTGTTTTAATTATCTGCAGATTTCTGCTTGGAAGTGTATGGTTAGCCATGGGGTTTAACTGTTTTGTGTGTAAACTCATTATTCAAGGGAAATCGTCTCAGTTGTGTTACCATCTCCACAGTGCACATGCACTTTATGATGGCCCTGGCCTTATTGTGAAATGTGATCAGGGAGGATGCCAATGCTCTTTTTTTACGTTCAATTCACTACGAAAACATCTTTCCAAAAAACATGCACATCAGGATGTAGTTGAAGATGCCAGGGTGCAACCAATGCAATTAGATATTGTGGAAGATGACGATGGTGGCATTGTTGAAAGAGATGGTGGTGCCGATGGGGATTATGACGATGGTGATGTTGACGCTGATCGTCCATTTCCTGAACTAATTAAAGAACATGCAGCACTTTTTGTCACCGGGTTGCTTTCACAGCCAAATGTTACACATGTAACCGTTGAAAGGATAATTGAACGTGCAACATCATTAGTTGAAAGAGTTGTTTCAAACCTTGAAGAAAGGACAAAGAAACTGTTGCATCAATCAGAGGTTGAACAGAATACACCCCTTTATGCTGAACTTTTTGAAGCTTTTAGTAGTGCTAAAAGTCCATTTAATGGTCTTGAGACTCGTTATAAACGAGAACATTACTTTGAGGAAGAGCTTGGACTTGTCAAACCACATTCCATTGTTCTTGGGTCACGATTTGATACATTGATCGATGGTGAAGATGGACAAGCTAAACAAATTCTTGTTGAAGATACCTTCCAGTATATACCGCTTAAGAAAACTCTTGGAGTAGTATTGAGTGACACCAAAATTCAAGCTGAAATCAGCAAAGTTGGTCTGTCAGATGATGGTGTTTTGAGACGTTATTGTGATGGCGCACAATTCCAGTCACATCCCTTGCTTTCAGCTTATCCTGACAGCTTACAATTATCCCTGTTTTATGATGAATTTGAGGTTGTCAATCCCATTGGTTCGAAACGGGGTGTTCATAAATTAGGTGCTCTGTATTACACACTTCAGAACCTCCCCCCTAGGTTAAATTCTGTCTTGCATAATGTCAAGATGTTGGCACTTTTCTACAGTATTGACTTGGCAAAGTATAAATTTGAGCCAATTCTGGCACCATTTATGGCAGAACTTCATGATTTAGAATCTGATGAAGGCATGGAGCTAACTCTTCGTGATGGCAGTGTGATACGGAAAAGGGGCACATTAATTCAGACTCCCGCAGATAACTTGGGAGCAAATGCCTTGTGTGGGTACGTTGAAAGTTTTGCTGCAAACTATCCTTGTCGGGTTTGTCTGACATCCCGTGCAGATATGCAATCCTGCTTCGTTGGTGATAAATGTGAATTGCGGACAAGAGAAAACTATGACCAACATGTGCAAGCTGTATTGAGGAATCCTCAGTCTGTCTCTCAGCACGGTATCAAAAGTCCATGTTCGCTGAACAAGTCAAGGTTCTTCCATGTGACATCAAATTGTTGCCCTGATATCAATGAGTTTTTGTTGTCGATTTAGAAGTTCAGTGTAAAGTGTTTGAGGAAAGGTCCATTTGTCATGTTGACACTTTTTCTTCAGTTTAAAGTGTTTCAGGAAAGGTCTATTTGTCATGTTGACACTTTTTCTTTTTTGTTTGGTCATTTCTGAGGATGTTCTTTTGTGTATTTATTTGGTCATTGACCTTGGTTGTTCTTTGTGTTGGTTGTTGTTGGCACAATTGTGCTTTGATCATTGTTGACATTTGGCAACCAGCGACCACTTATTTCGAACCCTGAATTCCTGTACATTGAACAGCGGTGGCTCGCACGCTAACTGGCTGTATCACACCGATGTTGCTGTGTTGTGAGTGCTCTATAGACTAGACAGATGTGGACGAGGCAACCACATTGTGCCCAAAAAAGTCGTGAATACTCACTAGTCGCCCAGCATCACCCATCACGTGATTGGTATTCATTTTGTACACATCTACGTGTCTGTCGCGGAAGTGTCAGTTACCAGGCTGATTGAATGGCACCTTTACTATTTGTGCACTATGCTTTTGTAGGTTTTTGTCTCTTCTTGGTTTGAACTTGCAAAAACTAGTATGTGTGCTAGTGCGTACAAATTTCTCTTCTTTGTATGCTTTATTTTATATTTGGGGGATTGACGAAGGGCATTATATGTATTTTCAAGATTCTGACTGATGTCAGATTCAAAATGTAACATGGACAATTTCAGGCACTAAAATAACGAGACAATAAGGATGTAAATTTATTTAGTCTATTGGCCTTTGCCTTTTCAGCACTGTGCTCCATTGTAACTCCTAGGTTGAGAGCTGCGAACATGGCTAAGAGTTAAGATTATCGCAACTAGTGTAAGAGTGTTGGGCCTTAGAATTAATTGCTGATTGTCTTTTGTTGTAATGTTTGTCCATCTGCTCCTTCTTACTGCAGCAGAACTTTGCGAAGTGGTTCACTTTGTAATTAATTGCGCTTGTCTCAGAATGAGCATGTCTCCTCATAAAGCAGTTCCCTTTCATTAATGAGGTCATTTTTGTATTTCTGATTTATTATTTGTTTCCAGAATAAACATGGAAGATACATGTACAGATCAAATGTTGACATTCTGCGTGACTAGTGAAGAAAGAGTAAAGGTGATCCCTATCCGAGGGGGGACTGATGAAGTTGTGCTGAACAGGCTGAACTCAAGGATCTGTACCAAGTTTGGTCTGCGTCAACACGAGTATTCACTTCAGGTGAAGATGGAGCAGTTTGGCTGCCATGTTGATATCGATGAAGGTGATGATGATGATATCCAGCTGCTAAGAACAGGGCGAGACATTCGCGTTTTACTACTTACTGGTGGGGATGTCCGCCAAGAAGCTTCATCAGCTTCTGTGTTATCATTGCCAGGCCCATCATCATCAAGCAAAGATGACAGCAAGGTAACAAAAATCCTTCTGTTTGTTGCCAAATATGAAATGTGTCAATATTATTATTATTCACACAAGAGCAAATGTAATATGGACAAATATAGCGCTTCTGCATCCATATCCATGAGGCTGTAGGCAAATGTGGAGTGCATATGGGATTTAATAGATCTATCTTCCAGTGCCTTTCTCACTTGCGACACACAAAGTTTTAAATGTTAGACTATTATTTCATGACAACAGCATGTTCCATGCGCAAGAAATTTAGTACTTTATTTTAACTTACAACATATCAATTTTGGATAAGTTTTAGTCTGAAATTTGGCAAAGGTGGTACCAATCCTTGTCCCTTGTGAGAACTATTTGGACTCATCTTGAGACTGCCAAAAATTCAGCTGATGATTTCTGTTAATTGCGACAATCAAATCAAACAACAACATGAACTTATAAAACGGAAACCATTGTTCGAAAACATGGACACCATTTTTTGTAACTTTTTCACAGGTTAGTTTTATGATGTGTGTGTTTTTGAAAATGTAATTAATTCATTCTTCAAAACCAATGAATCATACCTTTAATATTATCATTTACACAGCTGACTGTCAGGCCTTCTTGTTGGAGTGACAAAAATGTGCAAGATCCCCCACCCTCTTGTGACAAATGCTTAAAATAGTTTAGGCTGCAGACAAAGGAAATACATTTCTATGATTTCCAATTTCATTAATGCTTTTTTTTGTTTTGCTATTTCATTTTTTGAATTTCTCTTAACAGAAAGCACCAACATTTGATGTCAAGGCACTTATTAAAAGTCATCCGAAGGGAACATCCATTGAAATGGAGTACGACAAAAACAAAACTGTCACAACAGAGACAAGACTAATGTTAACAACAATTGTGTGTGCAGAGATGGTTAAGCGGTTTTCATAGTAAGTTTGCATGATTTATAAGAAATATAGTTGCAGCATAATGGTGGGTCAGTGGGGGTTTCCTCCATTTGTTTTAGACGCATTGGTTTGTATGTCCAGGCTCATGCATCCTCTTATGAATTTGTTATAGAGTTCTATGTAACTCATATACATGTATAAATTTATAGAACTAAACAAAAGTTTATTATTAAACTTTTATAGAATCTTGTTAGTTGATGACCTGTGGAGATCTCTAGCAAGCACGTTTTAAAATGACATGTCAATAGTGGAAATTTGAGAATATTGATGAAGTTATGAACAAATTTAAACATTGGGTCGCCATTTTCTACCTGGAGTTGCAAGGAAAACTTTTTAACATTATAGCCTGGTGATCAATATGCCATCATGGACTTTGATGCCAATTAGGTTCCCAATATTAACCATTAGCGATTCTCAGATTGTCCAAGCTTAATATATGGTTGGTTCATTGTACATATACATGGAATGTGCTGGTAGTATCATCAATACTTTGTTATTTTATGAAACTTGCAGCTACCCAACAAGAGACCAGAAGGTGATGGTCGCACAGAACATAATTGAGGCCTATCCAAACCTATCTTCTGCCAACGTGAATTGCCCTTATGTGAGTGTTTATACAACATGTAATGTACTTGCAATTCATTCACAAAAAGCCCAGATTTCTAAAAATTAAAGATTAATTTCTCCACAATTTAAAGACTAGAATTTCAAAAGTTGGTTTAATAATAGTCGGTTTTTATACAGCACTTTATCACACTGTATCAAAGCACTTCAACATTATTATCCCTGGTCACCTGGCCATTTATTTCATTTCTTAAACTATCTCAGCTCCCTGGGGAGTATACAGCCGGTGACTGCGAATATGAAGCGCTCCAAGCTGATCATTCACATAAACTATCTCTACCCACAAACGTACCCATTTTACCCCTGGGTGAAGAGAAGCAATTGTAGTTAAGTGTCTTGCTCAAGGATTCGGACCCACACCCTGATGACTTTTTTTTAGCCACCAGAACTTGAGTCCGGTGCTGTCTGTTAACCACTCGACCACGACATCCCACATATCCCCATATGTTGCTTTTTACCTCTGTGCCAATCAGTATTTCTCTTCCCCCCCCCCCAATCCACCTCCACACCCTCTCCCTACCTCTACCCTACCTCTCCCCACCCAACCCCATCCACCTGCACCCCCAGGCAAACTGAATCTGAACAGATGACAAAAATGAGGAGTGAGTAGAAGTTTAGTGGACATATTGAACACAATAAAGCTGGAGTTCACATTAACCCATCTGCATAAATAACTTATTACTTTTACACTTCATTTCTGTAGGACGTTTGGTTTGATCCCAGCGATTCCTCAAAAGGCCATATAAACACAAAATTCAACACATTGAGACGATCTCTACCAAAGTCGGAGCAACAACGACCAAGGAAGAGTAAACTGACCCCAGCTGAAGTGATTCAACACGATAAGAAATGTAAACCGAGCCAAAAGAGGACATTTTCACAACGGGAGGAAATTCCAGAAGGTGAAGAGAAAGAGCTGAGCCTCTTTTGCAAAAGATCTTCCCTAGAAAAGAAGCAGGAGATAATTGCAGCTATGGAGAAATCATTCAACAATCGTCGAAATTGGATTCAATCAGAGTCACCTTGTGTGGCCGACATCCTCAAGAGATATCCAAGGTTCCAGAACATCTCAACACTTGTGAGTTCTACTACCTAATGCCGGTTTATACTTGAGAAAATCAGAGTGGGCATTCATACTTTAAAACAAAAATTATACACGCTGACTTTGCATGTGCGGTGTACAATTCAAACTTTTGAAACTGTTGTAGTACCGCTCCGGTGCCCTTTTGCACGAAATGGCCGAAGAAAGCAAAAGTTTGCTGCATTTTTAGAATAATTTAATGAATCAAACCAGAAAGCAAAACAAAGCAAGCACATTATATAACTTTAAGGCCATTCTGTTTGCATATCTTGAACTAAACCTCGCCATTTGTCTTAATTACTGGGTGTATGCATGAAAAAATGTTTGTCCGACTATGCAACCGATCAGTGTGTACAAACTATTAATCTTCAAAAAGTGTGTGTTTGCGAATTTAGATTTACATACTGCGCTTCTCTTCACGCGCTGTGGACTGCAAAAAATAGTTTTCTAATTTCCCTGTGTTTTCTCTTGTTTTCTTAATAGGTTGACCAAGAATTTCGATTAATGTTTTCTGAGCAAGCCGCCTCGAAACTGATTTCCACCTGGGAAACGAGGTATGTGCCTGGGATTATTCACATAGCCAAAATGTCGAAAGTGACCAAGATTTCATCCCTCTTGGATGAGCTCTTCAATCCTCACTGTGGAATGATGGATGAGGCTGAAGCTGATGACTACAAGCCACCATCAGGTAAAGTGACTAGCCTAATATGCATTGAGACAAAACTGTTGCAACATATAGCAGCAAAGATAATTGCAATGGTGCAACGGGGGGGGGGGGGGGTGGGGGTGGGGACTGTAGTCCAACTTAACCTCTCCTCCCTCCAAATATGACCAGAAAGTGCACTGTAAATGTTGTTATTCATCTTTGCAAAAGAAAACACAAATCTTGCATGAAAGCACAGAAAATTTGTTCATGCAACAGTTTAGTCCCTGAATTGGGATATTGAAATAGTTTTATTTTACCCACCTCCCAGTAAGCTCAAGCACTCTGCATATTATGCTCCACGGTATACGGTCAACATTCTATAACTTTTGCACGTTCTACAAATGTTTAATTTGCATGTCGCATGCGGAAAGGCATTGAAGCACAGTTACTAATTAACATGCAAGCAGTGGGTTACAAAAGCTACGCCCCAATTACCTCATGGGATATGGATGCAGAAGCACTACATTTTTCCATATTCAACTCAGGAAAATATTCTTACCATTGCACTCATAAACATTCTTTTGTGTAGTATATGCCATGTACACAGTGTATAATGTTATATTATGTTGTTTCTTTAGATGTGATGTCCTTCTATGCATTTCTCCTTCTTATTCATCTTTTGCCATCCCAGACTTCAAAAAAAAGTTCCATTGCAGACTCTATGGACTACTTTCTAGTGATGAAATCGGTATGTCTTTTGGTCTTTATCAAAAATACAAAGGGTCCATTCTACTGATAGACCATTTGTGCACACCATTCAATACCATTTGAACAGTGTTATCAGCAAGTTGATGAAGTTGTTCCACCGTTTGAAACCATTCAAATAATTCTGAATGCCAAGGTGTATTAGGGTAGCTATACAGTTGGTGTGCTAATTGATCTGGCATGTGAAAATGACACAAAAGAATTTTGTTCTACTGAGACTGGTCATTCAAGACCACTCTATAACTTTATCATAAACAATGTCCAGATGAGGTTTTGTATTCAGCTGTCCTACCATTCAAAACCATTTGGTGAGCCAGGGCATAGCACATCTGTTCCACCATTTGAAACCATTTGGGTGAATGGTTTTGAGTAGTCACTCAGCTCCCCAGAAAAAGGCACCACGAATAGGAGGGTTAAGTAGGAAACAGTTCTTTATGCTGTATAGACCTTGCCCACATACGTCACATATCGCAAACTTGGTGTTTAAAAAACTTACATTTTGGTGGTTACCTCCCCATAAGTACACAAGGTTGGGGGTTATTGTAAACATTTAACATATTTGAAACTTTATAATCGCAAAATAGCAATTCATTATTTGGATTCATTTTTCTAGGTAAAATCTGCTTGAGCATGGACGATGCATCTTTAAATTTGGAAATTCAGTTGTAAAAAACAGTAGCTGATTTTTTCGCACAATCTTCATGGGATCATTTTTTGGTCCTGCTTTTTGCTGGTTAATTCAAAAGAGAAATACAATAATTTCACAAATGAACTTTTCATGATTGTTTTTAATTTTAATATTCCACACCTTTAGGTTGGTACTAATGTAGAGGACTACCTGCGAGTAAGAAAACAAAAGGGCCATCAAACCACCCAACCGTATCTTCTCTGCCTTGGAAGTCGGGAATCACCATCACAGTTTTTTGTGATAGTTGACTCCAACGCAGTGCCATGTAGGAATGATATAACCAGTGCAGTGGACAAGCTATTTAAGCTCCATTATGTGTTTAACCTACACTATACCAACGAATTGGTCTCATTTTTTTCCTTCCTTGAAAACTATGTGTACCATGTTAATGTACCAAACTCAAAGGTACCCGTTCGGGTGAAGGAACTGATGACTAGCATCACAGCACTGTCACAGTCTCTGTACCAAAAAGAGCGCTAGCAATTGATAAAGCTGTGATTGACACATCCATGTATGAAAATGAGGGAAATTTTGGTAAGGTCCCTAGAATGACATGCAAAAAATCTGCTAAAATCCAAGTAATGGAATTATGCCTAATTTGCATAAATAAAAAAATTCCTATTAATTTAACATGTTTCCATCCAATTGGTCATAACTTTGCAATGTTCACAAGATTGCTAATCCCTTGACTAGGGTGTCATAATTTGCGTAATTTCAAAATGGCTGCCAATTTCATGAGTTTACATTGATTTGGTCAAGTGGTGTTTTAGACACATTTCCGTTAACTCGGATTTAGTGTACTTTTAGTATGTCATTCTAGGGACCATACCAATATGACCAAATGCAATGTGGTTTGAGGTCATCAAACCACAACTTTCTTGACTTCAGTTGTACAAAAGTTGACATGGACCAGTGCTAATACCATAGCACACAATTGAGTTTGGTTTATTAATATCGAACAGTGCATTTAAACACTGTGAACTGATGTGGTTTTTAAAAGTTCTTTCTCTTATTGTTAACATGGAGCATGAGACATTTTAAAGCTCACAGTTTAAGTGTTTTATTGTTAGGAGTGCTAGTTTACAATATCACAAAATACTTTTTTTCCAAGTATTGAACATGTGAAATAGTGTGCAGCCTTTTGTAACGTTGTATCTTTCTGTACAAGCCCATATGACATGAGATATGACCTTGCTTTTAGTCAGGTGGCTTAGTTAAAAATGTCAATATTTACTGGACAGCGGACAAAGGCACCATTTTGGGCACAAAGCTTCCTTAGAGCTCACTAATTAATGTTATGATCTGGGTTTTCAAATTCAAAAGTTTACCCCCTTTGTTTTGTACACATGGAAGGGGGGGGGGGGGGGGGGTTAGGACATAACTCAGTTAGGATGGAAGTGCAGGAATAAGACTTAAATAATGCTGTAGCCCTACCCTAGTCAAGACTAATCACGAAGTTTGAGATCTTACTCTCTTAAGAATTAATTATTATCAATTGTTAAGTTTAAAAATTAACCCATATTTTTTGTACACACCGTTGGTTGTCTATTGTTGCTGCGATTGTTTGTACAAAAATTTACAGCTAGATATTAAATCTTAAAAAGTCAATAACAAATTATTCCTAGGAAGGTAAGATCTCAAACTTAGCAAGTTGTCCCTACTAGGGTAGGGCTACTAAATTTTGTAAGTACTATATCTGCACTTTCTTCCTAACTGGAGTTATGTCCTGCCCCCCTCCCATGTGTACAAAACAAAGGGGAAAACTTTAAAATTTGAAAACCTGGATGGACTCCTTTACTAACATTAATTAATAGACCCTAAGGAAGCTTTGTGCCAAAATTTGACGGTGCTTTTGTCCATTATGTCCAGGTAACTTCACTAAGCCACATGGCTATTACAGTTCCTGGGTGTGTGAATTGTTTATACCAAATACAGAAGTGACCATTGTTGCACAAAAACGTACAGGGGTAGGACAAATTGAGAAGGTTTTGTAATTGTGAAAAGCACTTACTTTCAATTGCACAGTACAACACAAATATAGACCCATTGCACAACGTGCAGCACACTTGCACACGCTTCTCCCGTCCGCCATTTTTTGTGTAAAAATGTGCACAAAAGGATGTACATGTGTTTACGCACCTCCGAACAATGCGCGTCTACCATTTCTGCCTTTTGGGGGGAGTCCATTCCTTTTGTGCATGTTTTGACACCCAAAATGGCAGACAGGAGACGCGCGTGTATGTGCGCTGCGCGTTGTGCAACGGGTCTATACGTGTGTACTGTCGTTATTCTGCAAAAATGGACTGATAAATGGAAATTTGGGTGATCCTTAGGCTTCAAACAAACAAAATTATATCAGTTATTTTGTACACATAAATACATGTACAGTGCTTGAATTTTATTGTTGAGGCGGTATTTTTTCTGAAATATTCAGATATTTCACTTGGGATTTGTACATTAAAAAAGTACCACTTTTGCCGAGTACACCACTTTTGAAAATGATAACGAATTATGTTGATCAATACCAAAAAATTATCACGCACACCTTCTAAAAATGTTCAATTGTTTGTAATTTAATGATTTGGTAAAATTGATACTTATTGGCTGCGTGCACTTGTTAAATATTGTTGAAAGCCATAATTGATGTTGTCAGTTGATGAGGGTTTGAAAAGTACTACAAAGGATTCTATCATTAGCTCTTTTTCAACACTTTAAAACCAAAACTATTCCATAAGATTGAAATTGATTTTCTTTTAACAACATTTTATGAATTGCACTGACATCACATGCTCAAACAGCGACCGCACGGTGTTAAAATGTGGGCAGATGATTGGACGGCACGTACAAACCTGTGGATGTAACTTTATGTTTTGTGATGTCACTGCAAAAGGTCTGGGCCCAATTTCATGGCTCTGCTTACCGCGGAATTCTGTGCTTAGGTATCATGAATTGTGTGCAAAAAGGGCTCCGTAAGCGCAGAATTCCGCGGTAAGCAGAGCCATGAAATTGGGCCCTGTAGTACTGGTGGAAGAGGGCTATTTTATTCGCAGCAGTGTGTGATAGACCCATCCATTAAGCCCAGCAGCCTAAATATATTGACCAATCACAGCATTGGCTACGCCACCACTACACTTGGCCAGCAGTATGTGCTCTCTCTAATGCCACATTGTACAACATGTCTACATTTTACAATTGGATTTATGTCAGGCTTTTGTGGCATAGCCAAAGCTGTGTTTGGTCAATATGTAAGGGGGCGGGGCTTAATGAATTGATGAAACATGTATCTGGAATCCATGTTTTAACGGAAAGAGCGCAAAATCGCTGTGTGACATTTGCAGTTACAGGCCGAAACAACATTTGTTTGCAGAATTAGAGGTTGGGAATCTCTAACGACTTCAGAAAGTTCTAGCGGGGTATAGGAATGAGATAAACAGCAACAACATGCAGCAAATTAATACATGTAACATGTTGATTGTCCTTTCAGAAAATGCCATAATCTCAATTTTCAAAATTTGAAATTTTCCACCCATCTTGTGGGGGCCAGCCAAAATTCACTGTGGTAATTGTTGGCCATAATATGTAATGAAAATAAAGCTGGGTTCAATTTCATAGCGCTGCTTAACAGCCGATCTTGTGCTTACTGGAGGACATAACTCAGTTAGGATGGAAGTGCATGAATAAGACTTAAACAATGCTGTAGCCCTACCCTAGTCAAGACTAATCACGAAGTTTGAGATCTTACCCTCTTGGGAATCTCTAACGACTTCAGAAAGTTCTAGCGGGGTATAGGAATGAGATAAACAGCAACACGCAATATACATGTAGCAAATTAATACATGTAACATGTTGATTGTCCTTTCAGGAATTGCCATCATCTCAATTTTCAAAATTTGAAATTTTCCACCCATCTTGTTGGGGCCAGCCACATTTCATTGTGGTAAGTGTTGGTCATAAGTTGTATTTAAAATAAAGCTGGGCCCAATTTCATAGCGCTGCTTAACAGCCGATTTTGTGCTTACTGTGCGATTTCCATGTCATAGCGCTACTAACCGTAAGCACACGAAAAGGCATGCTAACCTTCTGATACTTACTGTTCGAAAATGAATGACGTAACAATGCAAATCCATATTGAACGCGCAAGCTGGCCGCCTGATTTTCTCGCTTACCTATATGAAATATGCTTACGCTTTAAGCAAACTTTTCTGCTGTAGTAAGCACGAAAATTTGCTTACTGTTAAGCAGTGCTATGAAATCGGTTATTAATTTATATTTATTTTGTGTAAGTGTAACTTCGCAGTTTTAATGTAATGTATTTTTATCTCATTTAGATGCAATTGGGCTATTTCAACACTTTAAAATGTTTTTACTATTAATAAGAAAAATGTATAATTACATTGGTATTTAAATTATGATATTGTTTATCAACCTGTATTGTGAATTTGTGTTTTTCAAATAAAACACTTTCCTCTTAATGATATTCTGTGTTTGTTCAATAAATGTTTGCATACAGTTTTAACATTTTTATAAGAGTTAGATCCCTACCAACAAAGTGGTAAAGGGGTCATCAAATGGTTGGTTTAACATTTCAAAGGGTTGGATCCCAACACTTTCCCAACACTATCCAAGTAGTAAATGGGTCATCAAATGGTTGTTTTAACACTTTAAAAGGGTTGGATCCCAACACTTTCCCAACACTATCCAATTGGTAAATGGTTCATCAAAGGGTTGGTTTAACATTTTCAAAGGGTTGGATCCCAACACTTTCCCAACACTATCCAAGTAGTAAATGGTTCATCAAAGGGTTGGTTTAACATTTTCAAAGGGTTGAATCCCAACCCTTTCTCAACACTATCCAATTGGTAAATAGGTCATCAAAGGGATGTTTTAACACTTTCCAAGGGTTTGATCCCAACACTTTCTCAACACTATCCAATTGGTAAATGGGTCATCAAAGGGTTGGTTTAACATTTGCAAAGAGTGTGAAACCAACACTTCTTTAACACTTTACAAAGTGTTGGAACCGTCACATTTTAGAAAGTGTTGATTCAACAATTAAAGTGTTGTCACGCTCACCACACTTAGCAAGTGTTGAATTTAACATTTATAAAGTTGAATTTAACACTTCAGTTTTTAGAGTGTATCAAACGAGATCTTACGAGAAAAGGTGAAGTTTAACCAAGGATACCCTACCCATGCTAGACATCTCCCTAATCCGCACTTATCCAATGTCTACCAACTCTTCCCCTGTTTCAATCTTTGCGTGAGTTTCTTTAACACTCTGTTTCCTAAGAACCTCGACCCCTCTTCATGTTTCTTGATCTGGATGCCCGTTTCCCAAGAATGCAACGGTAGTGGTAGGCCATGTTTTGATTGGCGTGACGAGTGCAACTCTACTGCTGTAACCGCACCCGTCTCATCATTGCTCCAACTCCGGCAGTTCTACCATGTCCGATATACCATCCCAATGATCCCATATTAACACACAATTTTCCTTTTGTGGTGTGGCAAGTTAAAGTGGCATTTCGTACTCGTAATTCGTCAAGTGAAGAAAATTGGGTCGCCTGTTCGTTGAAAGATTGTAAGTACCCGTTAGTCTGAAATTCTTGATTATCAATTAAGCATTGACGGTGACCGGCCAGACTTGACCACGGGGTATACAACTTGACCCAGTTTCCGGGAAAGTTAAGAGTCTTATACAGAAGTACCCCCCCCCCCCCCCGCCCCCTTAAAATCATCTAAAGATTTCCTGAGATTCCAAGCACACAATGAAGACACAATACACCGATCCATTATGCCACGCCCATTTCTCATTGACCAATCACAACCGCGAAATCTGATCACCATTTGAGCCGTTTGGTGATCTTTGCACTAATGGTGATCGGGTTTCGCGGCTGTGATTGGTCAACTCGTAAGGAGGCGGGGCTTAATGGATCGATCTATTGAGAGGGGAGGGCAGACCATGCCACATATCAAGCACCAAAAGCCGGCAGTGTGCTTCTTAACTAGGGTAAGGTCTACATGGAGTAAACTTTGACGTTTTCTGCGGGTACCCGTTCAAAATAACCTTCCATGCAACAGGTGAACTGGAAGTTACCGGTAGAGAGGCAAGCGCATCAAACAATAATGCCTACAAATGCCCTGCCTTGCTTGCAGCTGATCGCTCCCCCACCCCAGAGATCTATTTCTTTCCTTTATTACTTTAGAGACAATCCATTGACGAGGGGTCGTAGGAGCTAAAAGTTAAGACTAGCCAGTCCAGGCCAATTATACTATATCTTGACATGAAGCCCAGTACTTCCTTCATTACAACATTGACGGCTGTCGATTCTTATATAAAGTTCTGTTCTTGGTACGTAACTACGAATGGGGCTTACAGTGACTCATGCGTTGTCCCAATTGTGGGATTTCAACTTTGACAATAAAAAAACAACTCCACACAAGGCTATCAACGGTCCCTGAGAGATAAACAATTTTATAGACAACAGTTGACAACCGAATTGGCACTTATACGAGCACGTTGACTTAACATCCTGAACCAAACCCCAAAAGAGATGAAGTTTTTTAACAAATCAAGGTGCATCCAAAACCCGTCAGTGAAAGCTATTTTAATAGTTACGGTTGCTCAAGAGTGCAGGTCACCAAGTCTGGCATAATATTTTGACTGTTGAAAAAGTAGGAAATTGAAGGGCTGATAAGGATATACAGTTATTATGGGCTTTTATAGGCTTTCCATGCTAATTAATAATAATCTTACTGAGGGCAAAACAAATCAAAGATCAGAAGAAAGTAGAAATAATATTATGCCGAGGATACCCTGGATAGGGCTTAATCTTGATTGGAACCGCGATGGGAAATTAGTTCTACACAAATTGCAATCCTGTCACCATAAAAGAGATGCCAGTAACCTACTGAAGACCTTTTCAGGTGAGTTACGGTGTCTAGGGTCGGAAATCACTGACGTCACGCGACAGAGATTGAAGCGAAGACCTAAATAAAATGGAATTTTGAATTGGAAACGTCTTACTGCTGTAAAACTTGTGTTTTGGATAATAACTCGTTGTCTAATCCATACTATTTTGTGCAACAATACTTCTTTTGAGAACACCTGTTTTCCAATGATTCCCTTAGCAACCCATCAGACACAATGACTAGTTTGGCTCATCGCCACTACATCGTCCCTCGATGTAACACGATCATGATGTACCTGTGTGTTTGTTTCCCGTGAGAGGGGGAGTACAAAATGATGGCGCGCCACGTCACCTCTAAGAGACAGGAAAGAAACGTTCTCGCTGTTCATCTTCAAAGATTTATGAGTGACAAGAGAGGGCCACTGTTCCAGAACGTCAGCAGCCCCCTGTGTCATTGTAAAAACTTACTCAAGGAAAAGTGACATGTTTCGGTAGACAGAAAGGCTACCCACATACAGTTACACTGAAATGTTCTTTGGGAGCGCCCCCGTTCGCCTCTTGAGAAAACCACCCAAGAGACATATCGACACGCCCCATGTGATCAAACCATTATGCCCAGATTACCGGAACAGTAGTGATGATTCAAGTTGAAACTCTTGACAGCTAAAACAAATCTCACATGTGTATACGAACAATGGATCTGGCCGTCCATGAACTTTAAGGAAGAACGATTAGTATCAATATCCTTGAATGTTCTGACGTCGCTTACATTTCTACATTTGACATGAAAGAAGCAGCAGCTACACTAGTCAGAACTTGTCAACCACCTCTCGATCTATCTTCACACAAGTTTAAAATCATCATGTTATTGTCAGCAGCAAATGTAGCCTTAATTATGCCCTACATGTTTTGCCACACAGAGTATGATTTTGTCTGGCAATTTTACCTAGCAAAACATTCAGACTGAGCAAGTGTTGTGCAATCTAAATGATAATACATGTGATAAGTATCAAATGACGATCCGTGTCTGAACTTGTAATTTTAATGATGTCATCGTCCTGCTTTACTCTCTTTGATTCAAGATAATGTAAAGCTGTTAGTAACAACTTGGCTCTCTTAGAATCAAGGTATAGGGTACAATAAATTGACACCATGCCGCACCATGAATTGAACATGCTCATCAACAACATGTGAAAGTTTTACAGTTTTGTTATGTATGCTCCCCGTCTACAACAAAGATCAAATAAATGTACGTTCCGATTCTCGGAATGTGCATGGCACAGACTGTTCCCCAAGCCTCGGTTCGATGACCCTGCGCGTATTCCAACATTTTGACAACCTTGGGCTCCCACGTCCTTAAATTGCTATAAACGTGTGAAGTAAACAAAATCACGCACTTTCACGGACCCTATTCAATACCCACGAGACTTACACCGCCATTAACGATCAGAAAAATAAAAGTGCGGCCAACGACTTCTGGTATAATTATTGAGGATTTAAAGTGTGAAGCAAACAAAATCCCACATTTTAACAGCCCTGTTCAATACGCACGATACTTCGGTCTACACCACCTACGATCAGAGAAAGAACAAGGAGAAAAACCAAGACAGCTCCTGGTATCATTATTGACATGAGAGACCCCCTTCCCCCTTCCAACTCCTCACAAATCCAGGTACCAAACAAACTGACTAATAATGACAGTCTTCCTGTGTTGTATTACACCTTTTGGCAAGACACGTGTTTTTTAAATTACTAAATTAGAGATCATATCACGTGGCGAGCATTCGATGCCTTGGTTTGCTCGCTATTAACCCCTCACCCATCTAGAACAGTCTCACGAAAAGGTCGCAACAACGTTGCTCAATATTATCAAGAGAAATTTCAAGTTTCTGACAACCTTGACAGGTTCAGAAATATTATCAAGAAACATTCATTTGTAATATACGAACCAGGCTATCATCTAAAATACTACAAAAAACAAGTGTTGGTTATTCTACAGATATATTTATTCTTATAAAATTATTTTTCGTAAATCTATAGGCCTAAGTAGTAGTAAATGCAAGTCTGCAGAATGAGTCTTATAAATTTGATGAAGCTCTTAGTGAACGTCTTACAGGCTCAGACCTTCGAAATAGGCCTTTATTGTCTCCATAACAAAACAACAACAAACAAACAAACAAACAAACAATTAAACAAACACCCCCTACCCCCAACAAACAAACAACAACACCCCAACCAAAACAAACAATCGCTAGATGTGCTTTGCTTATAACAACTACATCTTGACAAGACGCTCAACTTTTACAAAAGGGAAACTTTTGAGCAGTATCTTTCATCTAAACACAAGCTCATCGTATAACCTAATTCTCCGTCTATCGAGGTACTTGTCACGTGGACATGACAAAGCAGACGCACACCTGTTAGACTCACATGTGGTTTACCCCTTTAGGATGATTGCCTCAAACATGGGGGTAGGTCTTCATAAAGTCCCTTGCATTGAACCTTGTCATCTATCATGGGGGACTGAACAATTATTCCCAGGGCAATATTTTTAAATATAATTGATCAAAGGTAAACGGTCTTTGACAAATGTAATCACCCCACAGGTGCAATCAACCTTGTGTCCAACTGATAATAAACTTCATTGACTGCCGATTTACATCGATGTATAAGCCACATCCAGGGATGAGGTTTGCAAAAATGTGAAAACTCCTGAAAATGGCTTTACAGGTCTGGGTTCGCTCTTATTCTAGACCCAGAACCTCTTGGATGTTACAATTCACGAGGTTTACAGACTCTGTGTGTATCACCAGAAACACCACATTTAAGGTTTGTACACAACGTGGACTGTTTATTTATCCCTTTGGTGACTGCTTTTACTTCTTCAAAGAATATTGGAAGGCTCAAGGAGATTCTAAGCAAAATATGAATTAAGGAAATATCATGAGACTACATGCCTGTTATTTGAATGACTAGGGCTATGGGTGGGGCTTTGACTTCAGCAACAATGTGAAGTACAAGTGTCTAGTGTATCTAGCTGTAGCCACAGCCACGGCCAATACCTCAGACACACTCATAGGTAAGATCGAGTTGGATTTAACTTGGAGCAAGTAACTTGGTTTTTACAACCCAGCTGAAAGAGTTGCACCTTGCATTTGGATCATTCTTATGCCCTTCGGGTCGAGGGCAAACAAAGAATTTACGTCCTAGATTTGGACCAGGTTTCTTGACAGTTCTCAGAAGACATGGTTCATTGTGTCCCTTGCATCGCGGTGGAGGAGGAGGACCCGAGAAGAGTTTCTTCCAAGAGGTCAGACTTTCCTTCTCTGTGTTTTGTTGATCTATTGGATGGGAATCTTTGGTCGATCTATCATCTGAAGATCCCTGTGATTCCTGGGAGGCTGTATCTGAATATTTGCTCTCAGTATTTTGTTCTTGATATACAGAATCTGGGAGTTGCACGTCTTGACTAGAAGAGTCTGTCACTTTAGCATCTGGTTTCTTTTTCACAAAAAAATTCATGAGACTACCTTTTTGTTTCTGAGTCCCAGTCTTTTGCTTTTTCTGAGCTTGTCGACTGCTTAGGTCATTACCATGCCTTTTCAAGCTCGATTTAACATTATTAAACTTTCTCCGACTTGTTTTGTCCTCATCCCTTATCTTATCAGCCTCAGCTTTCCTAGCAAGAGCTACTTTACTTGGAGACAACTTCTGGAAGAATGACATCAACTTCATCTGCTTGCCTGAAAATTCAGGCATGTTGCTTGAGCTGAGTTGGGGTAGCTTCTCTGAGGGAACCGGTACACATTGGAGTCTGGCTTTAACGGGACAGTGATCTGAACCTTCAACCTCCGGCATGATGTCACAATTTATGACCATCTTACTACAGAGATCTATATCTGCAAAGATGTAATCAATCCTCGTTCCGTAGTTCGTCTGCCGAGCACCAGTCATTGTTGACCAGCAGGTGAAGGCTTTCTCTCTGGTGGGGTGGAAGAGTCGGAAAGTGTCCACGAATATACCTTTGGAGGCAGGCACTTCCTTAGTGTCTTTGCAATCTTTAGAAGGAGAAGTCTCGGACTCTTTGACTTCTTCTTTACGTAAGTCATCGCAGAGGAAAGAATTGAGCCACTGACGACTAGGATGGAGTTCAAATTCCTAATAATAATATAAAAAAATTTGTTATTATTATTATGAAACTTGAATAAAAAAATCCTTTGGCTCAAGTCAACAGACTGATTGCAGTAGATTTTTATGCAATTTGGTCTAAAAATTGTATCACTACAAATATAAATAAATAGGCCTACATAAAACAAAATTTAATACAAAACTAATCACAAACATAATTATTAGAAAGATTACAAAATGTAATATGTAAAATGAAATCATAAGATGTTAGGACATGGACTTGTAAAGCATAACTATTGTCAAATACATGAACAACATCTATAATCAATCATGAACTGATATATTGAATTCCGATGAGTTTCATACCAAAACAACACAGTTTGTTTACAATATCTTTTATATTTATTATGTGTAACATTTTCCTTGAAAAATTGGGAAGAGTCTAACTGAACAGAGAGAATTTAACATGGTTGATTGCCCCTTTATGATACAGTAAATGTATCAAGAGTTTTTCCACTGAGCTGTTACGACCTCAAGAGTTAGAGGAAAGTGAAAAGGGAAAATCCAATCTGCTGTTTTGGGGTGTTTTTTTTTACAAAATCCCTCATTGTATGTGATCAATCAATGTCAGTAGGAAACCAAGGAATAAACCCTTCTGATAAAGTAAGAGTCATTCTGTTGTTAGGTTGATGTACGAATGTCATCAAATCACTTGATAGCTGATGTCAACTCTGAAGGGGGGAAACAGGAAGGCCATTAAAGGGGAAGGCCATTAAAGCCCATAAGGACATCACGGTGATGTGCGCTATACAAGAATGGTTTTAGTATTGTTATTAAAGCTGGCAGAGCATAGTTAAAAGAATACTGTAAAATGGAAAGGATTTTTAACTCAATTAACTAGAAAACATATAAAAGATGAACAATTTGATTACATTTTCTTATGTGAACATTTTAAAAGTGCAGGAGGGGGTGGGGGGAGTTGGGGAGAAAACATTGGATTTAAGTAATTACAGATCAATAAAATTATTTTTACAGAAAGAGGGGAAGGGTGGGGTAAGAATGGAACAATGTTGGATAATAGAGAAAGGACCCACAATTTAAATGCTTACAGATCAATAAAGAGATTTCACAGTAATACTATAGAGGAGTGGTGGGGTAAGAGAAGTACCATGTTGGATTTATGTCAATACTAATCAATAAAATTATTTTACAGTAATAGGGGTAGGGGTGGGGCGAGAGGGGATCAATGTTAGATTTAAGTTATTACATTTCAATAAAATGATTTCATAGCAATGGGGAGAGGGGTGGGGTAGGACGGGAACAATGCTGGATTTTTGTCAACACAGATCAATAAAATATATCACAGTAATAGGGAGAGGGGTGGGAAGAGATGAGAACATTGTTGGATTTAATTCATGACAGGTCAATAAAATGATTTCACAGTAATAGGGGTAGGGGTGGGGCGAGAGGGGAACAATGTTGGATTTATGTCAATACTAATCAATAAAATGATTTCACAGTAGTACTAGTAGGGAGAGGGGTGGGAAGAGATGAGAACATTGTTGGATTTAATTCATGACAGGTCAATAAAATGATTTCACAGTAATAGGGGTAGGGGTGGGGCGAGAGGGGAACAATGTTGGATTTAAGTTATTACATTTCAATAAAATGATTTCATAGCAATGGGGAGAGGGGTGGGGTAGGACGGGAACAATGCTGGATTTATGTCAATACAGATCAATGAAATTATTTCACAGTAATAGGGGTAGGGGTGGGGTAGGAGGGGAACAATGCTGGATTTATGTCAATACAGATCAATAAAATATATTACAGTTATAGGGAGAGGGGTGGGAAGAGATGGGAACATTGTTGGATTAAGTCATTACATATCAATTGATTTCAAGTGATTTCACAGTAATAGGGGGAAGGGTGGGGTGAGAGGGGAACAATGTTGGATTTAAGTTATAACAGATCAATAAAATGATTTCACAGAAATAATTAGTATCTGTTGCAAAAGGGGAAGGGGAAGGAGGTGAGGGAAAAATGTTGTTAAATTTTAGTCATTACAGATCAATAAAATGATTTCACAGTAATAATTTGCACCTGTTGCAAAAGGGGTAAAGGGGAAGGTGTTGAGAGGTGAGGGGAAACATTTTGTTGGATTTAAATCACTACAGATCAATGCGCCGTATTTTTGACCGCGTGAGGGCGCTCTCAAAAATATTTTTATCACTTCCGGGGGTATAAGCGATTATCGTCTGCTCAGCTCTGTGTACAGTTTTAACGTCGGCTTCACTTCTGTGCGCGGTATAGTTTTTAGTTGCTTCTAAGGTTGGTTATAACGGCTCCTTTAAAGGTCTTATTGTTCGTAATGGATATGATGTCTGGTGGTAACGTGTTCCAGTCTTTTTAATAACTGTTAGGGGGAAGAATTTGAAGCAGTCTAAATTTACTCTTTGTTTGCGGAGAACAGTTGGTAATGTAGGCCTTGCCCTTTGCTGTGAATGTGATTGTGTCTGGATTGGCGTGTGACAAAAAGACATCCCAGAACTTGATGACCCCACTGCAGCATCAGTTATTCAGCTCAAACGTTGGTTAGCAAGCAGAAGAGGAGCATCAACTTCTGGCAATGAAACGGAGCTTGTAAAAAGGTAAACGAACAGTTCACGTTCATTGACTGTCCATCCATGCCTATCTTGGATGATCCTAAACTACATCGTGTAGACAGTTAAGGACTGGAACACGTTACCACCCTGAGACATCATATCCATCACGTACAATAAGACCTTTAAAGGAGCCGTTATAACCCACCTTAGAAGCAACTAAAAACTATACCGCGCACAGAAGTGACAGAACGCCGATGTTAAAACTTTACACAGAGCTGAGCAGACGATAATCGCTTATACCCCCGGAAGTGATAGAAATATTTTTGAGAGCGCCCTCACGCGGTCAAAAATACGGAGCATTAAATAATGTCACAGCAATAATTAGTACTGATGAAAAAGTCATTTCAATAAGCTTTCAAACTTCAAAATTAGAAATATTGTGAGAAAACCATACACATTGTTGTACAGTGTTTATCATCTCCTAATCAACATCCTCCTCACAAGCATCGGAGTAACATTGTAAAAACAGCAGATGGCATCGATAATGATAAATGGTGATATAAGCCACTCCTAACAATTCCCTTTACGACTTTCAACTTGAGCAACAAGGTCTTCAAAGATAAAGAGCATCCGGAACCAGGGAACCTTTTATGATAGCCTGAGAACATTTTCTTGGAATTTACTTTGAAAAAAACAAAAACAAACAAAAGTTTCTGTTTCTGATACAAATTAATCCCAGGAGAGGCATACAAAATCTCCGCTAGGCACAACTTTTTAATCTCTACTTCTATTCAAGGTGATAACATGTTTTGAGTAGTGAGGAGAGACTGGAGGAAAAGTCTGGATCTACTGGGAATCACAGCAGATGTTACTCACCGGGCTTGGGTCACAGTTGTCGACCCTTCGGTGTGATGCGTTTATGTCACCGACAATAATGACATGCCTGGAGTGGTGGTAAAAAAAGGGCATGGTTAGATTACTACAGAGCATTGACTGCCTGCAGTACATTTTTTTTAACTGGGGAACAATACTGGGAAGTTGTTTATCTGCACACAGGTCCCTTGAAACAATCCCATGAAAATGTTGTTTGTTTATTATTTGAGTATCAAATAAATCTTCACCAGTGACTCTTCACTGATGCACTGACTGAAAAAATACACTAACAAATTCAGGACTGGAAATACTCAAATAATAATGACTAGAAAAACTGACTTGATAAGAAGCAATGCAGGTGTTGATAAAAACTATTTTGAGAAAAGATTCCCTTCAAAGTAATATGGTTTGGAAATGTTTCCACCACAAAAAACATTTGAATCTGAAAAAAGATTAATGCACGAATCGTTTTTCAGATTTCTGAGGGTTGGTGTCCGTTCGCAAATGCTACGGTATGAGATGCGGTTGGTACCCGCTGTCACTTCGTTAACCATGGATGATTTTGGCATTCTTGTGAGAATACAGTGACAGTTTCTGCTGTTTCCTCAGCAAGTCAGCGTTGTAGCTACGCCGGTCGGCGCCGGTCGGGTGTAACCGGCATTTGCTATTGCCGACCGCCACACAGACTAGATGAACCTCCTACCGACCGGCAAAAAATGCAACAAAGTTACAATAAAATGAACTACCTCTTTTACACAGTCGATCGCTTGTTCAGTTTGAACGGTAAACTTGTTTTTCCCCAGTTGTCAATGATTAAATAAAACACATTTTCAACCCAAAGGAAGCCGACAGTTGGATGTCCTTTTCTTTAATGTTAGCCCCAGACAGCTGGACACTATCCAGACATGTCAGGGAGAATGATTGACCCTCCAATGAGACCCAATTACTCTTATCTATAATCCTCTGCAGTTTGTTACACAATTGTTTTAGTTTGCAATACTCTTGCTTCACTCAAAAGACAAGCAGCGTGCGCGGTGTCTTTGTAGCTAATCCTCTACAGTTGTTATACAATTGTTTTACTTTGTAATACTCTTGCTTTACTCCAAAGCGAGCCGCGTGCGCGGTGTCTGTGTGGTGTTGTGACCTGGTTTTGTGACTCTTGGAGTGGGTTTCATGTTCTTTTAAACCTGGAAAGTGTGTTGACATCTGCTGGCTTTTAGATTTAATGTTTGTTTTTGAATAAGATATGATTTATTAACATTTTATTCATGCAAATTGTTCCATCGGGTTTACCACCCATGGGGAAACCCCTGGCCAATTTTCAAAATAGTATTTTTTTGTAAATTGCTTTTTTCATAGTACAACTAATAGTTTATTTATAGCCTTCAGGCCTTTGTTAAAATAACATGTTTGGCCTTTGTGCTCTATCTACTGGCTTTGGAGCCCTCCAAAATTTTGTTTGCTCCAAGACCAAAGTGGCCTTGCCCTAAAAATGTTGAAGCCTATTGAAACTGTAATGAAGTTTTAAATAACAGATTTACATACCTTAAAATGCATTACAAAAATCATGTCTCAGAAAACCCATACAAATCCATTTTTAAAGCAGTAAAATTAAAAGCTTCGCTCTATTTTGATTGTAAATTAGCCGGCACTCAAAAAGTTCTAGCTACAACCCTGCAGCAAGTAAACACTGTATTCAGCTGAAACTTTCACATGTGACTTTTACTGAATCTTTCTTTATCATTTTGCCTATAAATCAGCTTTACGTTGACAAAAACCAATCTTTGACCCTACCTTTAACTTGCATTACACAAATTTTTAAAGTTTCTAGGGAAGAGAACCAGGGTAGAAGATTTCTGTTTAGTAGATTAAGTTTCTCTTCAAACAACAATTGGGTTATCAGCTAGAACAGGTTAGTCTGGAGTGCTATGAATTACTGCTGTAGTTGGCAAACATCTGCCAGGAGTATGGGATCTTGAACTTCACAGAGGCCGAGATTTATTGATCATTTACGTAGGTGTATTCAACAGGGATGCCACATACCCTGGCTCAATACTGAATCCCCAGCTAACCTGTTAAAAATGAAAGCTATTAAACATCAAATTAAAACCATACCTAACAAAGCAATAGCTTAGCTTTCTAAGAACTGTACAAAACTCAAGGCCACTTTTTTGGTTACAAGATTCTTGCAGGCAAGCAAAGGCCATTTAAAAGATTGTTTTTGTAGAAGAATTTATGAAATAGCTCCTTCAAACACCCTGCAGATCAAAAGGCTAAGGACAACCAGAAAGTTGGGCAAACCTCATCGATGTGATTTTTATTTTACGTTACCTTCCTTCATGAACCAAAGCTTCTGCTCGGAGCTGCAGAAGGTTATAAAACTGAAGTTTGTACCACATACGCTCTTTGTTCTCTCGGTCTGCTCGTGGGCAGTAGACATTAATGACAACAACATCATGAAGAGCGCCCTCTGGACTTCTTCAAAAACAAAAGTCCAAAGCAAAAAAAAAAAAAGGAAACACAAGGTCAGCTACATGTAACAACTTAAAATGGAACATGGCTTTAATATCAACTTTAAGTTGCCTCAAAAAACCTTTCAATTGTCAGAGTATCAGTAATTCTTCTAATAACATTAAACATATGGCGATGCTAACCTAGAGTGGTCAAACATTCTGTTGTGCAGGGGCTTTAAGGTCAAATTCAGTTTTGATGATCCACTCATTTTCCAATAGATAGCCTTTTATGAAAATGGGTGAAAACTTTAGAAGTATCTAATTCTAACCTCGCGTTAAAACTGTGCAAAGTGGCACTGTGTTTGATATCCTTCAAGTATATTTTTTGCCAAAAATCTAAAAACATTCGATCACATTTCAAATATGCGGTATGTTTTCGTACAGAGAATTTTCAGTTCATTCCTGAACTATGATGACATTCAATCAAAACAGCATTGAATTTGAGCTCATGACTGGCAAAGAAGTTCCTCTTTGGAATCTACAGACTTGTTTGTTTTTGCTGTCCGATGAGACTTGTTTGTTTTTGCTGTCCGATGACGTCATATTTTCAAATTTCACTCTGAAAGAGTATCATATAAAATAACACTTTGCACTATTTTAACAATAGGTTTAGAAGAAACTTGTAACTTTTTCCCCCAACTTTCATGAGACTGAGAACTCAATCAATTGACAAATAAATGCATCACAGAACTCAATTTGACCTTGATTCCCCTCATTAAAGTGATACACTTGACATCTTGTGAATAAACTGTTAAATGTCTTTTTGTGATAGGTCTTGAATGATTGTGCAACCTCACAGTCTTGACTGGTGTTTAAAATAGAAGCCTTTAAGCTGGGAAGTAAAGCATGTCAAGTGTAATTGAATGGAAATGCCTCAGGCAAAGAGTGCTTCCACATTATAGCAATATCTGCCAATAGAGGGCTCTATCAATAAAAACCCAAAACACACTGTCATTTTGATTTTTGTACAGGCAATGCTAGTGAGCTAACTGTTCCTCATACCAGGCCTGGAATTACATGGAGGCCATGGTGGGCATGGTAGCCACTAGCCATGGTCTCTATAGACTGTGCAAGTCTCGCGCGTATCCGAACGAGAAAACACGTCAAACGAAGAACATTTTTATTTCTGAAATTAAATCTTTGTTTTAAATTATATCTCATGACAAAATCTGAACAACAAAAATAAATCATTACAATTTCATGAAAAGTTTTAGCTTTGGAAAAAAAATCACAATAGTGTGTATATTATTATTGAAACAAAATTAAAACTGTGGGACAAGGATGCCTATTTGATGTTAACTTTTTAGAAACCCCTTACGCGGATTCGTGAAGGTCAAACGGGTCTTAAATGGACCCGTATCGCAGTTTAAAGAGAATGCTGATGCCTCAACAACCATAGACTGCAATGAAAAGGGTTTGCTTTGCAATTACAGCATCTGGCGATTATGATTGCGCAACCAAAACAAGCGTTTACGTAAGTTTTATGATCGTAGGCGAGCACAAAATTCTAATTTTTTTGCAATAACCGGAAGCTGAGGTCAAGTTTAATTCTTGGGTTTTCTTCGTTATATTGTTGAATTGGTTTTACTTTCATATTTTGTTATCACTTAGTATTACATTCCCAACAACATGTATACTTTTCTAGGTCATAACCTACGTTAAACTAAAATAATTGACGAAACAAAATCTCGCCCACGTAAAACTCCATATGGTTGGGACCACTATGGTCCCAGAAGTTCGAATGCGCGCGAGACTTGCACAGTCTATTGCCCATGGTCTTGGCCTTGCTGCCCCTTCAAAAGTTTCCCATAGACTTTTAGATTTTCCAAAGGAAAATGAAAATGACCTTGCCCTCTCACACTTGAAATTCCAGGCCTGTCATACTACTTGTTCCTGAGGACTATTCTAAACAGCTCTGTCTACTGTTTAAAAACCATTCTAAATGTATGTAACATTTCAGCATGATGCTACAAAATGACAAAATAATTGAATTTGAATGCAGGACTATTGAGAGGTTTTGGAGAGGGTCCAGGCTGGGACTTAATTTATTTACTACTACAGACGGGTGGATCATGACTTCAACGACAGGAAACAAAAATAACATGATTGATATTAACCAACAATCTTCTGTATCAGTCATACATGTACGTCTGTACTGTCTCCGCAATATCACATAATTGTAGAATGTCAACTGAACTATGATTTATCCGATTGGTTTTATGATTGATGAAAGAGTGGAGTTCTGGGGCAGAGATCAAGGAAATGTCTTTTTAAATTAGTTAAGCAAAAGGCAGCGATAGGAGTAGAACAATTCAAACAGGATATTGAATTAAGAGAATTAATGACTATTGTGGGTCCACGTTTCGCCATTAAAAATTGACTAAATGGTGAGGCTGCTGCTTACAGTTCAAGCGAGACAAACTCAAAATCAACAGGCAGGAATTATTGTTTATTAATCCTTTCAAACTTTGTAATTTCTGAATAACACTGCATATGAGATACCCATTTGTCATCTGTACAGTATCATACTGCACAAACACCTACATGTATGATGGGGCCATCCCGTGCAGGTGACGCTGTCAAAGAAAACTGTGGCTTTAAGTTTTTAAATGCGCACGACATGAAAGTTGACCAGCATCTATGGTATCTACATTGACCTTGAAAGCATTTAATGTTAGGCTGGCATTTAATGGAGTGAGGTAGAAGATTCCACTCGGGGATTGTCAAAAAAAAAAGCAAGGTTTGCCTGTAACTTGTTCAGTGACTGGCCAGCGGGGCCAGTTAGCTTGTCATTTCACTAGTCCATCACCTTTCTTTACTTGTCCATATTCCCAATTAAATATGGATGTTTTTCAACACTGAACTAGCCTGCTGGACCCTGTGGAGAGAATTTTGACTGGATCTCAGGTGTTTTAACTAGCATTTGACCAGTATCCTGTTATTATAAGGGTGAATGCTGTAAAGGGAATGAAGATAGTTGTTTTTATTGGCTTGAACACATTGGTAGTTTAGTTTAGTTTCTGTTAGGTTTTCGGCCTGGTTAGATAGTTCGTTGTTATGTGCTTGATGTTTTTAGTGAGTGATAGGGAGCCTACTGCATGGTGTTATGCTGTGAGATTCTTTATAAATGGTACATGTACATACAGAGTTTTGTAGACCAGGCCTGGAATTTCATCTTGAGAGGGCAAGGCCTTTTTTCATTTTGCAAAGGGCACTTTCACTGGAAAACATCAAAGTATATTGGGAAATTTTTGAAGGGGCACCAAGGCCAAGACCAGGGCAACAGAGTATGCATAAACAGAGGCCATGAAATCTGTGGCCTCCCATAAAAGAGCATTTGTGCATCTTGTTTATAAAAACTCCCAGCCAAGATTCTTGAACATTATAGAGACACTCCATGAACGAGTGTAATGCCTTACGACCAACCCGCATCTTGGGCTTATCTGAAAAAATACACAGGTCAAATTTCAATTAAGCGCAATGACTGACCTTATTTGGTGTTGTGTCATCACTGCCCTCCCCTCACTATCCAATGACTGAAGTTCTTCATCTGTGAAGGCTGTGTGATTACCATGGCAACCAACACTATCGCCATGATCACTGGCCTTTGCGATTCTGCCTGTGAGTCCTTCCTCAGCACGCACAGGAGCGACAGAGTTGCGGCAATAAGTGGCAACTCCTTCACACAAAAAGTACAGTAAAATAAGATTGAATAATGATGCGTGTGCATGTAAATACCACTGACAGTTTACGCAACCCTATTGGTCTCAAGGTGGTCACATGACCATGTTTACCTGGACCAAATTTAATAGAACTGCTTAAGCAGCAAATATTGCTGTATATTTGGTTTGCGGTAACACCATGTGTATATATCTACTTGCTAGGTAGAACTTGTCTTGCTATTTATTCTACTGCCGCGAAGTAGATTATTCGGAATTCGGGAAACTTCGGGAGACTTCGGGAGACTTCTCAGTTCTGAAAAGAACTGTCCTGCTTATTAGCTACTACCTGGGCGGGAGGTAGGAAATCGGCCGGGACTACTACTTTCGCTTTGTGGATCGAGGGGACTTCTCGTTATTAACTACACTGCTGCGGAGTGAGTTCTTAATAGGTCTAAACGTTTCGACTAGCTTGCTCTAGTCATCGTCCGGAGACTGAAGAGTGTAAGACATGTTGGTCCATTTATAGTTGTTCAGAGGTTTCAGTGTAGAGTCAGTCACTGCTCTGATTGGTCCAATCAGAGCAGTGACTGACTCTACACTGAAACCTTCAGAATTACACCCCTATGTTCTGACACCCCTATGTTCCGACACCCCTATGTTCCGACAACTCAACCTTTAATCCGACATCCCTATGTTCCGACATCCCTATGTTCTGACACCCCTATATTCCGACACCTCTGTGTTCCGACAACTCAACCTATGTTCCAACACCCCTATGTTCCAACATCCCTATGTTCCAACATCCCTATGTTCCAACATCCCTATGTTCCAACATCCCTATGTTCCGACACCCCTATAATCCGACACCCCTGTATTCCGACACCCCCATGTTCCGAAACCCCTATGTTCTGACATGTTATTTTCGCACCTTATTACTCTGATAAGCAATAATCAAAATACAATTTGTATTACAGGTTTCCAGGCCAATTTCAGCAAAACTTGACCATCCACTATGCTAGGGCATGGTCAATTTCATTAACAAGCATTCAATTCACGCATATCCCCCTAATCCACTGAAACGCAGTGGTTTCTTTTGAGCTATTAGTGCATTCAATTTTGTTTTCGTGCATACATGATTTTGTTCTTCTCTGTTCAGTCATTTTACTTTACTTCACATTGACCATTCATAAGTTGAATTAGTACTAAATAATATGGTCACAAATTAAAACTTTGGGTCAAATTTTGTTTTTGATTTGATGGTTTCAAATGACAGAGCTAACGGATTACTGAAGACATTTTATGTGGGTGGACTGGGAAAATTAGCCGGACTACTGAAGACTTTTATGAGAGTGGACTGCAAAAATTAGCCATAGTTTGAAATTTATTGAGAATTTTGGTTTCTTGGTTTATAAACAACAAAATCCACTATGCTAGGGCATGGTCAAAAATTCAGACTTTTGAGTCAAAAATGTTTATTTTTTATTTTAGGGGGGGGGGGGGGGGTGGGGCTGAATAAGAAGAAATATGAGCATTTTAAACAAGCATGGCGCGCAGTTTTTAGTACCCATAGGACAAGTTAAGAAGTGGTGCTTCCTAGCCCACAGAAGTTTTTACTACACAATGAACACCACTCTAGTTTAAGGCCCTTTAAAAACCTTCCAGTATGTGATGCACTTTGACTAAAGCAGACCGAGGTGTCCATGCACGATGTAGACATGATTAAAACAGATGATCAAGAAAATACTGAACTTACCGGAGTATCCTGAACGTTTCCTTGAGAAGCTAAAGTATGAACTATACCCTTCAATATTGGCAATGGCATCATCTAAGAGGTCCCCTGTAGAAAGGAAAACATTGTAAGAGAGAGTAAAGTAATAGTTCAAGTCCAACAAGGCATGATCTTGGTTAACTTACTTATACCATGATGAATGGCGTTATGAAAATAATCCAACGCTTCCATTTCAGATTTTGATTTGTGAATTTTGATTATTCTGTACAGGCCACCCATGAGCACACGACTCCCCCCCCCCCCCCCCCCCCCACCCCACACTAAAACTGGCTCCACAAATGTGTACACTAACAAAAATTACTACTGACACGCTGTCATAATCATGACCATGGGCAAATCATCAAGTTTTGCAGAGCTAGTACGTTTTTGAGACTTATTCCTTTCAGCACCATGTAATGGTTTACAAGGTGCTGTGACGCAATATGCAGCCAATCAAACCAGAAATAAAAACACTGGGTTCTTTTATGTGCATTACAAACCACGCGGGACATAAAGCATTACAACCCATCAGAAGGATGCAGCAATAATGGTTTTTGTCTTGCTTAGTTAAGGACACAACTTGTGTCACAAGTGTCACAACCCGGACTCAAATCCACACCCTGGTAACACCAGAGCTTGAGTCCGGTGTTCTTATCCGCTCGGCCACGACACGCGACATGGGTGTTACTGTTTACTGTTCATTATTCAAATACTGACAGACTGTTGTTGTTACAAATGTACTTGTTAATAACAAATACTAATAGTCACTTGTGTTATTATTGCGACGAGATTGGGTGGACCGACACAAGTCTAATCTTCCCCTCTTTGAGAAGGTTCTCGAACTTCTAGTCCGGAAGTAGGTTGGAGGAGGTCGCAGTGTGAGTGGCAGGTCTCTGTGACCAATCCGGGCTGAGCGAGGTACCGAGAGCGAGCTGCCGACGTGGAGGCAGGCAGGCATCGTCCAATCAGGTTGTGGTCGGGTGATGCCTGGGTGTGCTGCGGCGTAGCTTGTCCGGACGCGCGCAGGCTGGCCAGGCCAACGGCGCACCCAAGGGGGGGGCTCGGGGGGCTTGAGCCCCCCCCCCCCAAGAGGGTCAAAAAAAAAAAAAAGGGGGAGGAAGAGGGAAGGAAAGAAAGAAAAAGAAAAAAATGGGGGAGGGGAGGAAGGGGGTAGGAAAAAAGAGCCGAGGGAGAAAAGTCGCAAATAATAATAATTGGTTTTTATTTCCGGTGGCAGTATTTTATTTTCTTCCTTTGCCATCCGCATCTGCCAGGTGCACTCACGTAAGACAAGGTTTGTAAAAGGTTAAAGGAAAGAATGTTAAGAGAGTTGCCCAGAGAAGGCAATAAAGAGGATTGCCCATGAGGCAATGAGAGAGGATTGACACATAGAGCTGTGCCCGCATTCGTTATTTGTGTGTCTTCCCCCAGTGATTTACCCTGCCCTGCCCAAGAGTGCCCAGACAATCAGTAACCAATCGACGGTAAACAACCTCCAAACAAGCTCACATCCCTGGGCCTAAGATTGCTCGAAGTATTTCCTAGGTCCCAGGCTTAATTTGGGTTTGGTGCTTGCGAGGCTTTCACTACAGATGGTGAACCTCTTTCAAGCTTCCGAATCTAAATGAGACTCGCGGGAAATCCGCCACATTATTTATAGTGGGCCAATTTGCTGTTTTCATTAATTTATCAATTACATGTCTTAAGATAAGTTTGAGTTACTCACTTACCATGCTTACTCACTGGACCCAACAATGCTTTTTTAACATATTTTGTTGTCTGGCATTTGTGGATAATAATAATAATAATAATAACCAGTTCTTATATAGCGCATTTAACAATAACGTCTCAAAGCGCTTTACATTAGTGCCTTGGTCATTGGGCCAATAACATTCCTTTAATCTTTCTCAGCTCCCTGGGGAGTATACAGCCCGAGCTGCCGTGGTGCTCAGAAGGCTTTTTCAAACACAATATCAACCTCTGCCCTCGCAGGTACCCATTTATACCCCTGGGTGAAGAGAAGCAATTATAGCGAAGTGTCTTGCTCAAGGACACAAGCGTCACGACCGGGACTCGAACCCACACCCCGATGACTAAACCACCAGAACTTGAATCCGATGATCTAAACCACTCGGCCATGGCACGCTTCGATAGTATTTTTTATAAATAATTTGCTAGATATTTACAAATGTATGTCAAGTTGATGGGTCTAGTTCAATTGGACTAACTTTACAAAAATTAAAAAAGAACCGGGATGGCATTTTTAAAAATAGGCCAATATTTTATTTGTGACCTAAGGTCTACCTACCGAGTACCGTATTGTGCTGCTGTATAACAATTTTTTTAGTAAACTTTTTAGTTCTACTGGCAACTTTTTCCTTGGCAGGATCCATATAATTTAAGTTAGATCATATAATATACAAAAAAGCCAAGGAGCAATACGACTATTGAAGTATAATGGCTCCTCGGCATTTAGTCAAGTGTCTTGCTCAAGAAGGCAAGGACACAAGTCATGCATGTCAAGTGTCGGTGTCATGCAAAAAAAGGGGAACAAAATAGTGTCCGCTGACTCATAAAGCTTGCGATCTGATTGGTCATGCGTCTATGACCATGACGTCACAATGATTGTTTATAACGCCTGGCAAAAAGCGTCTGCATAAAGCGTGCATCATTGCGTGCCTTGCTACTCATACAGCTGACAAGATCAGACGTCGTACAGTTAAGATCATTTTTTCATCTGAATTTGCCTCGATTTGCCTTTCTTTGCCCTACTAACTTTTAAAAAATTAAAAATAAGCCATCCCCACCCTCGAATTCGACTCCACGCAAAATACAGTCCATTCCCGTTCCTCGAGTCATAGTCCGCTCCTGTCAAACACTTTCCGATAACTCCCTGCCAAACACTGTCCATTCCTGCCAATTACTGTCCGTGTGCTGTGCATGCATGCGCCGGACACTATTTGGCAGCAGACACTATTTGTCACATAATAAGTGCCAAATACTAAATATAGTGTCCGGCGTCCACTGCGCATGCTCAGCGACAGCGGACACTATATTTAGTATTTTGCAGCAGACAGTTTTTGGCATGACACACCGAGACCGACATCCCCATGACCGTGATTCGAACCCACAACCATGATAAATGACAGCTAGGCCACCATGGCCACACGACACTCCTCGTCCACAAGTTCACAACGTCTAGCCTGTCCTTGCTCCATGGTCAGATACTAGTATCGTAGGACGCCCTGTATTCAGGGCGTCCCTGAAATCGAGGCAAATCTTTTACCTCTCTGTGCGCGATGTAAACAGTCCCTAGATACAATTTTTGTGGTTTGACTTGCCAAGCAAAGAGTCTCCTCTCATTTGACCAAAACTTAGAAACATGTAAAGGCTCCACTGGTTAGTTGCACTTGTAAATGCAAAAAGTTGTGGTATTTAGGCATTTCTGCAAGGTACAAAAATATGTCATACTGTCGGGGCCATAAAAAAAAAATTCCCCACCGAAAAAGCTTCATCAAACACTTTTTCAATTCACAATTCACGATGATCAAATCATGTGACTGAACATTCTGCTGAGCATTCTGGGAAAAAAAATACAGAGGCTTAAAGAAGCCACGTGCCTTATATCATTTTCTAATAGTCTGGATAATTTTTTTTTGTAACACTCTATCATTTTTGTTATTAATATTAAAATTTAAACATCAGCTTTGTGATTCGATTATCACTGTTTATTTATATGCTTTATTATAAATGTTAAGAAACATAAAAAGACACAAAACTAAATAAAAATAAGATTTGAAAGCCAAAAATTATTTACATTATTTTTTTTTAATTTTTTTTTTTTAGTTTTTGAAAAATACCATGGTTATTTTTAGAACTAGATAAAAAATATGTTGAATAAAATGAAGAAAACTGCTGGCTATAGAGTCATACACTAAGTCTCACAGAACACTTGTAGTCACTGCAGATGTTTCTTCCACGTATGGCTTCACCCGGACACCATACTTTCTTGTTTGCATCGAAAACAGGTCAAACTCAAAACAAATGGGACGCTATTGAAGTCATCGAAGATCGGTGCGTGGTGTGAAAGTTTCAATGTCCATCACGTTTTAATATATGTTTGCATATTTCTTATAAACAAAGGAAGGTAATTAGGGCATCAGTTGATTATGGAATATTTTTATTTTTTTTCAATTCAAAGAAAAAGGCATACTACATCGAAAACCGGACAGGGGAGGAATACAAGTACAAAGTAGCAAGACAAGGTGGAGGTATAGTACTCGGTCATTTTTACTCAGTCTGGTCTCAAATGAGACCAGACTGACTGTACTGAGAGTGTCACAAGTGTGCACGGTTGTCATTACGTTAGTTTGGTTATTTATCCCAGAGGCATGGAAAATGATGAATTCTCCATTGTGTATCTACAATGACAGACGTTTCGATAACAAATAGGCCTGAATTAAATACACCAGTCGTTCAAATTGTTCATATCTCTCGAGCTCAGTCAAGCCAAATTCAGAATCGGAATAAAAAAACTAGACAGACTGAAACTGAAACTGAACAAAATGAGTCAAAACATACTCGTTACTTTGGTCTCCTGCAGGCAAATCACATCCGCACCAAGTGAATCAAGAAGTTCTTTTATGGGAATTTTAGATGCCCTAATTCCGTTGATATTCCACGTCAAAATATCCATCTTTTCAGCACTTGGAAACCTTTTATTTTGTGCGCCTTTTTTAGCTGCCACATTGAATCTAGTATCCAACTTTAAACAGCTTTAACATAACGAATTTCCAACATAACACAGGAAATCAGACAAGGGCAACAGACTAATAAAACCTAAAAGATCATACTTTTTATCAATGAGGGCGCTCTTTATTTTAAACATTTTGTCGTCTGCTTCGCAAACTTGCAAAGCAGACGACCACACGCGCGTTCTTTTTGCATAGTCTTTGTTTGTCCCCCCCCCCCCCCCTAATTTGTGTTGTGTGACAACCTTGAAATTTTCTGTCATTGGCAATTACATTCTTACAAAAAAAGCACTTTATTTGAAAAAGTTTTAGTTGGCACCAGGTTTTTTACTACAGGCTTCTGGAGTAACACATGAACAGAATGTTATAAAAATTTAAATATTTAGTATAATTTACATGTATATCTGATTGACACTGCAAACAAACTCACTGCGGGATTATGGTTTTTTTTCAAAGGAACGTTTTTAATTAGCTATAAAAGGATTTAATTTAGATCACAAAATGTTAAAAAATAAAATGCACTATACATCACTTTTACACTGAACTTTCTTTAAGGTGCAAGTAACATTATTCACTTACAAGAAAATGGCCTCATTTATTCATTACAACGATCATTATTAAGATCTCACTTCATGATAATTAGTCAGTTAAGTCATTTTCTAAGTTTATAATGTAACTTGTACCTTTACCAGCGTGACATAATTTTTTTATTTATTACTTATAACTAGTAATAATAATAATAACTAAGTAAATAGATATAATTTGATAAATATCATTTAATAAGTGCATAGAAATTTTCCTAATCTGCAGCATGGTCGCCTTTCTTGGGGCCCACAAATGTCCAGTTCCATGACCCCCAGAAACACCCACCAAAAAATCCAGAGAGTACCCCCCCCCCCCCCCCACCTGTTTGAAAATAAATAATTAATTCAAGAAGTACAAAAAAGGAATGTTCTGAGTAAGTCTTTAAGTTTAGTACAATTTAAAAGAAAAAAGAAACTATCCTAAATGTTTGTAATTACTGTAACAAAAACCTTCCCCTCCCCCACCACTGACAAAGACCTGCCCAACCCCCCTACCACCACCAACACTGCCATTGGAAATTCCTGGCAATGCCACTGAATAAACTGACAACACCCCCCCCCCACCCCCCCCCCCCCCCCCCCCCCCAACAAACCAAAAAAAAAAAAAAAAAAAGGGAATACTTTATTGAATACAAGCTTTAGGGCTGAACTACATATGGTTTTAGATTTATGTAGACTTTTAAGGCTATTTCTAATTTAATAACATTTTGCAGATTTTGCTGAGGGCAAAACAATCGGAAAACAGAGTAGGGAAGAATATGATAATGCCTGCAAAATGCTCCGAGGTTAACAAATTAAAAGTCTTAAGTCTACATCCAATGTTTGTTGTTGCTATGGTGGACAAGAGCTATATTGACAACTGACAATAGAATTTCATATCATCATTGTTTGGTATTGATTCTTCAAAATGAACTTTGCATCGACAACACTGGAAATTACACAAAAAGCACCAGCCATTGTGTAGTGAGGTTATAATGGTCATAATGATATACTTTGGTTCTTTGGTGTGCATGCATATAAGTATTTCAAGGAATTTTAAGGCATTTTTAAAGGGTGTGTACAACATTGGTAAGATTGAAAATATAAATGTTCACAGATTTGTGCTTGCACATAACTTACATGTATAAAGATGGTCATGGTGGAAAACTTCCCTTGGAATAGTTTTACTTGTAATAATGCCATAGTTTTTAGGAAATGGGTAAATTAGTAGTCTTTATCCTGCAGGAAAAATCCGATGTTAGAAAAAAGTTTAACAATACACTACAAAAAAGATCCAATAAAGATCCAATAAAGTGTCATAGACACTTCTCATTCACTGATTCTCCTTCCCTGAGTTTAAAGGCAACTGCAAGTACATGTAATGTATTGACCCCTTACACAACACGCAACGCATTCACACACGCACCTATCCTGTCCGCCATTTTGGGAGTCAAAGTGCACACAAAGGAACCGACTCCAAAAATGGTGGAAAGGGTAGACGCGCATTGTGCAGAGGTGCGTTCCACGTGGTGCGAGTGGTCATTAAAGCCAAAGATAGTTACTCTACTGGAACTTGCACCGGTGCAGGTTTGTTGACTCTTGGCCATCGGTCATCTTTGACCAACTTCGTCCATAGAAGATGTGTGCCAAGTATAATGACAGCTGAAAGTGCTACTACGATTCCAACAAAGTAGAAACTCAAACTGTAACTGTTGGTAACGTCATACATGTAACCTGCCAAAGAAAAAGGTAACAAGATTCTTATATAGAATGTAGACTTTAGATTTGTAACATTCCATGTTAATGTTTAAAGGCACTGGACACGTTTTGTAATTGTCAAAAACCAGTATTCTCACTTGGTGTATCCCAACATATGCATAAAAGAACAAACCTGTGAAAATTTGGGCTGAATTGGTCATTGAAGTTGCAAGAAAATAATGAAAGAAAACCCACCCTCGTTGCACAAATTTGTGTGCTTTCAGATGCATAATAAAAGGCTTGAGCATGAAGTCTTTTATTATTTGAGTGAGAAATTACCTCTT
Source organism: Leptasterias polaris (assembly GCA_037783415.1). Taxonomy (NCBI): domain Eukaryota; kingdom Metazoa; phylum Echinodermata; class Asteroidea; order Forcipulatida; family Asteriidae; genus Leptasterias; species Leptasterias polaris. The sequence goes on from JAZGTN010000098.1 coordinate 3,190,655, forward strand.
TCTCAAAAACTACGTTACTTCAGAGGGAGCCGTTTCTCACAATGTTTTATACTATCAACAGCTCTCCATTGCTTGTTACTAGGTAGGTTTTTATGCTAACAATTATTTTGAGTAATTACCAATAGTGTTCAATGCCTTTAAGCAGCCAGAATATATCACCACTGATGTGAAATAATCTGGAGCCATCAGGACTTAAAGAACAAGTTCGATTCAAAATATGTCTTAGCCTGTTACACAGCAATGACAACTTAATTTTAACTCCCCCCCCCAAAAAAAAGTGAAAGGCCTACTTAAAGGGGCTGTGTCATGATCAAAGTAGGCCTAAATGTACATGAAATTATAAACTCTCATCAAGGGCCCAATTTCATAGAGCTGCTTAACGGCCGATTTTGTGCTAACTGTACGAGTTTCCATTTCATAGTGCTGCTAACCGTTAGCACACGAAAAGGCATGCTAACCTTCCGGTGCTTACTGTATGAAAATGAATGACGTAACAATGCAAATCCATGGAGAAGTAGAGAACGCGTAAGCTGGCCGCCTAGTTTCTTGCTAACCTGTGAAATACGATTATGCTTTAAAAGCTAATTTTTCTGCTACAGTTAGCATGACAAGTTGCTTATTGTTCACATGTATGAAATCTGGAGGAAGGGTGCGCTTGTGCAGTAACTGGATGAGAGTTCATAATTCCTTGAACAATCACAGGCCTGCTTTGATCATGACAACACGTCCCCTTTACATATGATCGAAAAAGAGAATGGCTAACCTCCAATGTATGCTGATGACATGTTACCAACAGCCACAACCACAAGCCCAATGCCGAATGCTCCAGGAAATCTATCTTTTCCAACAATCATCCGAATCATGACAGCCTGTAGGGGAATGTAACCTCCAGCTGAAAGTCCAATCAGCACCGTGCAAATCACTAATCCAGCAAAGTTATCAATAGAAGCAATAATAGGTGCCCCAATAGCTGTTAGTGATATGAAGATGACGTAAATGTACGCTGGTTGAATGACATGAGCATCTACAAGACGACCATGGGTCAAACGGGTCAGGATGCTAGACACTCCAAGAATAGAAATGAGCAGACTAGCGTTTACCTCTGGGATGCCAACTGAATTGGCTTGAGCAACAAGGTAAGGTATCGTGATGCCGAATGTTGGGGAACTACTTACTACAACCATCATGAAGAGACTGAAAACTCGATTTGTCCAAAAGAGGGAAATACCAGTGTGATTTAGGAGAGAAGTGATTCTCTGACAACACCTGCCCTGCGATGCTACCTCAATGTCCTCATCTCCATGGTGCTCTATGGTGTTGAGTTTGCAATCCTCCTCTGGCTGGGCCTGACTGGTGGAAGAACATGCAATATCGCTAGTGTTCATGTTTGCTTTTTCATCATCTGGAAGATGATTGTAGCCTTGCTCACCGGATGGCAAAGCCTCAATGGTCCGACCGTCTTTGACAGGTTTTTGTTTCTGTTTTCGAGGTGCCTTCATAAACATTGAGCAGACAGTCACATGGAATTGTATTGCACTTGAGACCATGATAGCTCCTCTCCAGGAATACATGTCAATCAGGAAGCGAAATACGATTGGCATAATGACCATCCCTATACTTGCTCCAGTCATACATATGCCATTAGCCATCGCATAATGTTTATGGAAACATTCACTAACAATGACGATGGCACCAGAATATGACATCCCAAAGCCTATTCCTGTGTGAAAAAAACATACAAGGAGACTTTAAAAAAAAGTTTTACTTGACGATTGATTACAAGTCACAAATTACTATTGCCCCCTTGCACAACGCAGAACACACCTCCGCAAAATGCACCGTTTTGTGAGTCAATTCCTTTGTGTTTATTTGACTACCAAAATGCCAAAAAGGAAAGGTGCTTGTAAGTGCACTCCGCGTTGTGCAAAGGGTCAATTGACCAATGTCCTCACCACACTAAATCCTGGTTGCGCCATTTTGGAGTCAGTTTCCCATTATATGTGTACATTTTTGGAGATGCACATGTATGCATTAACACCCTCACCATATCTTTGCATGCAATCTGACTACCAATATAGTTTTACGATGCCCAATATGTGGCAGAGGGTGTGTCCCCCCCCCCCACCCCCAATCAAATGTTCCAATACTTTAACACACTGTTTTCCTCTTGTACTGAAGTACAACTCTCAGTTATTGCACATACGCGCCCTCCCTTCATATAATATGTACTGAGAGCCCGCGCATGTGCATTAACTGGGTTACAGTTTATAATTCCATGTACAGCCGCAGCCCTGCTTTGATTTAGACAAAAAAGCACCCTTTTTAAAAATAACAAAACACAGCATTATATTTTATCACCCACCAAACTTTCTCTTGTATGTTTTACAAAATATTTGCAGCAACTTTGTTAAATTTTCTTAATGACAGTAACACATAAGAAACTTCAGCAAGTTGTAAACAATATTATCTTAACCATTCAAAGTTTAAAAAACATTTACCTGTCATGAATGGAATTGTTATGAACAGAACATGGAATTGCTGAGCAAGTGATGAAATAATGAGACCAGCAAATGATAACAAGCACCCTGAAAACACCACCACACGGACTCCAAAGTACCTTGTCAGTGCCCCTGCAACTGGAGCTGACCAAATCAAAAAGATATGTCATTAGTTAGTCTATTACTCTCTTATAAAACAAATCATTATCAAGCAAAATAACTATAGTGCACACAGTTTACAAAGACACATTGTTTTACCTTAACCCTCCTACTCTTGGTAACATTTTCCAGTGAGTTGACCAACCATTTGAAACCATTCAACTGCACTGGTTGTGTGATGGCACAACTGTGCACATAACATGTGTGTACTGTGTATGCATAATTTACCACATGATATTACATTGCAGGCTGGCATAGTTTATCTACCATTCAAAACCACACTGAAAATACAAAACCTTTCATCTGAAAAAAAAAAAAGCAAATGCTGAAATGGATCACTTGCCACAACCCAACAAAATACAAAAAAATCTTGTATTACAATCACATCAGAAGAAAGCATTGATCATACTAATATAACAAAACTTATAATGCGTACCTATCCACCCTTAGAGTGTTCAAGGCACCCACAAGAATACAATATAAAAGCTTGACACAAAAACTGACCATGGAAAATGACAAAGAAAATGCAATTTCAATGAGCCAGAAATGACTGGAGACATTGAATGTGTTTTGAGTTGAGATTTAAAAGTATTTAAGGAATTAGATGCTTGTTTGTGCAGTGGTGACAAATTCCACAAACGATGAGCAGCTGTAGAAAATGCCCTGTGTCCCCCCCCCCCCCCCCCCACACACTTCATTTGGAAAGAGTCTCACAAAGTTTAGGGGCCGCTCTGGATGATCATAGACCAGAACGAGTAATGGAGGAAGTGAATGGGGCAAGAAATGTAACCAGGGACTAATTGATATTAGATTCAATTAATATTAGATACAGATGTTATTTACAAAAACACAAGAGCGTAGCAAACATAGAAGCTTGACAACCAACCCACCAATGGTTGTCCTCTTTGAACTGGGTGAACCATTCAATGTACTCAAAGACAGAGAATGCCTGGAATTTAATATTCGAGAGGGCAAGGCCTTTTTTCATTTTGTAAAGGACATTTCCATTGGAAAACCTTAAAGTCTATGGGATGGGAAACTGTTGAAGGGGCACCAAAGCCAAGACTAGGGCAACGTGGCCTCAATGTAATTCAAGGCCTGACAGTGTTGTTGTTTTTCTTCTTAGGGAATATAAAAAGGAAGAATTCAGATATCTTTATGTACTCACAAAAACACAAGAGCATAGCAAGCATAGAAGATGACAACAACCCAACCGATGCAGAGCTTTCTGGGAACTCAGTGTACCATTCTATGTAGAATAAACCCATAGAGCTGGCTACTCCATGAGTTAGACCTGATGTGATACATGACGCTACCAAAAGTGGCCAGTGACGAATCTCGGAGACTGGGGAAGACTTCGTCATGGTGGAACAATTTCATTTATAAAGGCCTGCAAGTGCAAGCAATAAACTAGTTAATGAATTTGTTATGTTATCAAACTTATAGATAGATAGAGTGCGGGCGGGTGGACAAGTTTCCGTGTCTATTGTTTAATGATTGTTGTGGCTTGAAAATGCTTAAACAATTGTCAAGTAATTGTGGTGACGAAAACAAGAGAAAGGGTTCGCAATGGTAGAGTTGAGACTTGACTAGCAAAAAGCATTAGCAATGCTATGCTTGAAAAAATCTGCTACTGCTTGCTACATTTTTTACATAGCTATTAATATGCACCAAGTTTAAACATTCATGACCAAGCAGGGGCAGGCATGGCAGGGGGCGTGCAGTGCTAGCCCTGAGTAGGACGTCAGTGTCTGTTGCACTCGCATTGTATGCAACGGATTGGAGTCCAACCTGCCAGGGCTACGCTGATGCTAGCCCCACTTGTGTGGCCAAGGCTAGATTCAGCTAGCCTTGGTTGGCCACACACAAGTGGGGCTACGCTAGCTAGCTATTTGTTTACTGTTGTGTGGACATGCTATACCGTGCATCATCATTGACATTGTGCAACTTTGATAAAAAACAAAATACGATCATACTCAAGTAAAGTAGTAACTATTTTGTCTCTGAAACTACTCGCAATATCAATCAATAAAACAAACCAAACCTACCATAAACAGATGAAACCTCCAGAACACTTCAAAAACTTTAACACTAAAATCTCACACCCACATATTTTGTTTGTGGACGATCAACATCACTTCAAAAGAAGTGATATCGCAGATGGAACTAGCGCCCTCTGGTGTCTTTAAAATCAATCATGCTGGCCTGTTCCTGGCCTGCCGCGATTTTTTTTTCCAGCGCGGTAAAGGCCAAAATTTGCATACCTCGCTCCCATTGGCTGGGGTCCGTAACCATAAGCTTCATTACATTATTCAAATAGCAGCTGCACAGAATCGCTCATCACACATCACTTTTCGCAAGGCCAGTTTGCTACACAGTCTAGCAGCAGAATGTACGCGTCTGAGTTGAGTCAAAAAATAATTTATTTGTCGGTTGGTTTAATTCGAAAAGTTAAATCAAACCGAAACAGTTTGAATATGATACAAAATATCCAAGCCCGTTTTGGCTAATTGCTGCCTTGTCCAACACGACTTGAAATGGATATACTGGCTGTCGCATTATTATTATTAGTATTATATAACTAAATAGGGTTTTTGTTATTATTATAATGGCAAATAATTAATTAGAATAAAAAAGAAACAAAACACACGATGTAAATGAGAAAATAACAATGTTTACACAAGTCCATTGGAACAATAAAAAATGAGGAGAGTCAGGATGAGAATAATCTTGAAGGATGATTTAGGAGATGTTCAATGGTTTCTTGAGGGGGGGGGGGGGGTATGTCTAGATTTAGAAATGATGTCACAGAAAAAATATAAGATCAGTGACATATCATTTCCTAGAAAGTCGGATGAGGTAATGGTCAACAGGGGAGTAATGGTCAGTACTGGGGGACCTCGAGGTCATAGCCTAAGACTATGTGTGTGGTGTGTTTGCTGAGAAATGAGAGTGAGCCTTGAAATGACGGAGTATATGGGCCACCTGTTGACATGATGTTATGATTATTGGGGGAATAGTGAATTTTGTAGGGAAATCAGCCTTATTAACATTCAATTTATTGGCTTCAGTTTTCGTTCATAAACCAAGTAATCCGTATTCAAAGAAGGACGACAGTCATCTGCAATGAGACGTTTACAGTCCATGATCGCACTGAGTATTGATTCAACATGGAGGTAGTTCAGGTAGGCCTAGATGTACACAAACTATAATTATTAACACGGCCGCGCAAAAGCAAAGAGATCACGATGCACTGCATGCGCGTGCACGTTGTGTAACATGTACTATCTACACTGTACATAGGCGAACATGGAATGGCTTTTCAACATGAATAATTCACCATCATCCAGCCAATGTGAAGCGAAAATGCAAATGATGGCCTTTACCGCGCTGGGAAAAAAATGTCGCTGGCCGGCCTGAGTGCGCTATTCGCGCACCACAACACTAGGAACATGACCACACGCCAACTTTAAGCGGGTATTTTGAAAACAACCGTACTAAACCGCTCTTCAAAAATGGCCGCAGAAGACTACAAGAGAATGAGTAAGTAAGCCAATGTCAACACAAAAGTTTTCAAAGATGATTCCAATAAAATGAAAGTTAATATTAGAGCTATCCCCAAAAGATAGGATGGTAAATTAGGCTTCTTTCTAAAACTTGTTGTGACACCATCAGAAAAAACATCACGGGCGCTTCTGCATGGGGTCACTGTTTTCAACAGTAGGGAATACCTTCTTTTATTTAGCATGTTATGTTTTTTTTAGTCAACGGATCAACCCATGGTAATTTCCTTTTTACATGATATTTGGTAAGGTCTCAAGGCGAGGGAACTTTTGAATTAGTGAATAAAAATTTAATTGGGCTGCGAGTAAACGAAACGAGGCCAAGGCCTACACTGTGTTTAAAACAGCACCATGGCTTCATGGTTAAATTGAAAATATTGAAGAAACTTCCAGCCTAAAACGAGTCCAATTTTTTAAGGGTTGCAACTTCGGCTGAACGACGTTTATTGTCAATTTGTTTAGGACGTGTATGTTTATTGTCTATGAAACATAAATATTCCTACACATGAGAAAAATAGTGCTCCTGTCCGTCAACCGACGAAAAATATTATGATCGTGGCATGCATCCGACTATAGGAAGACTATAACCATTTAAAAAAAAACATTAAGAAAATAAAAATAGAAATAACATACGAAAAAGGCAAACGTTTAACATCTTGAGGATGAACGGAGGGATTTTGTTTAAACTTTCAGGGACAAAAGATCTGCCCTTAAACATTCCATTCATTGAAAACAATATTTAGAGGATGAACAAACTAAAATAAAAATTTGTTAAATTATGTTGGATACTGGTAACATTTTCAGGGGATACGTTTTGTAATGAACCCACCTGGACCCATTCTCACACGTCAGCAATAAACCCACGAAAAAATCATGTTCGGCGATCCTTTTACGCATTTTATAAAACTAACCCTAAAGATTGAAAGTGCTCATAAAACCCACACTTTTATGTTTTCAGTACTGAGTGATAGAGCGAGTATTTCAATGGTATTATTGGGTTTGGGTTTTTTTTTAACGGTAACCATTCCTTATAAAAAGTGGAGTTTACATAAACTGAGATTAATATGATTGAGTCCATTATACCTGACAAAGAACATTCATTGACTTTGCCACATTTTGACCCCATCCCAGCACAGTAAGTCTAAGGCCGGGGCCCCAGGGGTAGACAGAATGAACGTTCTCTGAGTGCCCAAATCGTCCTATCTGACAGTGAGCAATAACCACTGCCAAAAGTAATGGGAACTTTATAGCATAACTTTAAATGACCATAGATAGGTTGCAGTATGACGTAAATCGGCCATCTTTACACTCTAAAAACTGAAGTGTTAAATTCAACTTTATAAATGTTAAATTCAACACTTGCTAAGTGTGGTGAGCGTGACAACACTTTAATTGTTGAATCAACACTTTCTAAAATGTGACGGTTCCAACACTTTGTAAAGTGTTAAAGAAGTGTTGGTTTCACACTCTTTGCAAATGTTAAACCAACCCTTTGATGACCCATTTACCAATTGGATAGTGTTGAGAAAGTGTTGGGATCAAACCCTTGGAAAGTGTTAAAACATCCCTTTGATGACCTATTTACCAATTGGATAGTGTTGAGAAAGGGTTGGGATTCAACCCTTTGAAAATGTTAAACCAACCCTTTGATGAACCATTTACTACTTGGATAGTGTTGGGAAAGTGTTGGGATCCAACCCTTTGAAAATGTTAAACCAACCCTTTGATGAACCATTTACCAATTGGATAGTGTTGGGAAAGTGTTGGGATCCAACCCTTTTAAAGTGTTAAAACAACCATTTGATGACCCATTTACTACTTGGATAGTGTTGGGAAAGTGTTGGGATCCAACCCTTTGAAATGTTAAACCAACCATTTGATGACCCCTTTACCACTTTGTTGGTAGGGATCTAACTCTTATAAAAATGTTAAAACTGTATGCAAACATTTATTGAACAAACACAGAATATCATTAAGAGGAAAGTGTTTTATTTGAAAAACACAAATTCACAATACAGGTTGATAAACAATATCATAATTTAAATACCAATGTAATTATACATTTTTCTTATTAATAGTAAAAACATTTTAAAGTGTTGAAATAGCCCAATTGCATCTAAATGAGATAAAAATACATTACATTAAAACTGCGAAGTTACACTTACACAAAATAAATATAAATTAATAACCGATTTCATAGCACTGCTTAACAGTAAGCAAATTTTCGTGCTTACTACAGCAGAAAAGTTTGCTTAAAGCGTAAGCATATTTCATATAGGTAAGCGAGAAAATCAGGCGGCCAGCTTGCGCGTTCAATATGGATTTGCATTGTTACGTCATTCATTTTCGAACAGTAAGTATCAGAAGGTTAGCATGCCTTTTCGTGTGCTTACGGTTAGTAGCGCTATGACATGGAAATCGCACAGTAAGCACAAAATCGGCTGTTAAGCAGCGCTATGAAATTGAACCCAGCTTTATTTTCATTACATATTATGGCCAACAATTACCACAGTGAATTTTGGCTGGCCCCCACAAGATGGGTGGAAAATTTCAAATTTTGAAAATTGAGATTATGGCATTTTCTGAAAGGACAATCAACATGTTACATGTATTAATTTGCTACATGTTGTTGCTGTTTATCTCATTCCTATACCCCGCTAGAACTTTCTGAAGTCGTTAGAGATTCCCAACCTCTAATTCTGCAAACAAATGTTGTTTCGGCCTGTAACTGCAAATGTCACACAGCGATTTTGCGCTCTTTCCGTTAAAACATGGATTCCAGATACATGTTTCATCAATTCATTAAGCCCCGCCCCCTTACATATTGACCAAACACAGCTTTGGCTATGCCACAAAAGCCTGACATAAATCCAATTGTAAAATGTAGACATGTTGTACAATGTGGCATTAGAGAGAGCACATACTGCTGGCCAAGTGTAGTGGTGGCGTAGCCAATGCTGTGATTGGTCAATATATTTAGGCTGCTGGGCTTAATGGATGGGTCTATCACACACTGCTGCGAATAAAATAGCCCTCTTCCACCAGTACTACAGGGCCCAATTTCATGGCTCTGCTTACCGCGGAATTCTGCGCTTACGGAGCCCTTTTTGCACACAATTCATGATACCTAAGCACAGAATTCCGCGGTAAGCAGAGCCATGAAATTGGGCCCAGACCTTTTGCAGTGACATCACAAAACATAAAGTTACATCCACAGGTTTGTACGTGCCGTCCAATCATCTGCCCACATTTTAACACCGTGCGGTCGCTGTTTGAGCATGTGATGTCAGTGCAATTCATAAAATGTTGTTAAAAGAAAATCAATTTCAATCTTATGGAATAGTTTTGGTTTTAAAGTGTTGAAAAAGAGCTAATGATAGAATCCTTTGTAGTACTTTTCAAACCCTCATCAACTGACAACATCAATTATGGCTTTCAACAATATTTAACAAGTGCACGCAGCCAATAAGTATCAATTTTACCAAATCATTAAATTACAAACAATTGAACATTTTTAGAAGGTGTGCGTGATAATTTTTTGGTATTGATCAACATAATTCGTTATCATTTTCAAAAGTGGTGTACTCGGCAAAAGTGGTACTTTTTTAATGTACAAATCCCAAGTGAAATATCTGAATATTTCAGAAAAAATACCGCCTCAACAATAAAATTCAAGCACTGTACATGTATTTATGTGTACAAAATAACTGATATAATTTTGTTTGTTTGAAGCCTAAGGATCACCCAAATTTCCATTTATCAGTCCATTTTTGCAGAATAACGACAGTACACACGTATAGACCCGTTGCACAACGCGCAGCGCACATACACGCGCGTCTCCTGTCTGCCATTTTGGGTGTCAAAACATGCACAAAAGGAATGGACTCCCCCCAAAAGGCAGAAATGGTAGACGCGCATTGTTCGGAGGTGCGTAAACACATGTACATCCTTTTGTGCACATTTTTACACAAAAAATGGCGGACGGGAGAAGCGTGTGCAAGTGTGCTGCACGTTGTGCAATGGGTCTATATTTGTGTTGTACTGTGCAATTGAAAGTAAGTGCTTTTCACAATTACAAAACCTTCTCAATTTGTCCTACCCCTGTACGTTTTTGTGCAACAATGGTCACTTCTGTATTTGGTATAAACAATTCACACACCCAGGAACTGTAATAGCCATGTGGCTTAGTGAAGTTACCTGGACATAATGGACAAAAGCACCGTCAAATTTTGGCACAAAGCTTCCTTAGGGTCTATTAATTAATGTTAGTAAAGGAGTCCATCCAGGTTTTCAAATTTTAAAGTTTTCCCCTTTGTTTTGTACACATGGGAGGGGGGCAGGACATAACTCCAGTTAGGAAGAAAGTGCAGATATAGTACTTACAAAATTTAGTAGCCCTACCCTAGTAGGGACAACTTGCTAAGTTTGAGATCTTACCTTCCTAGGAATAATTTGTTATTGACTTTTTAAGATTTAATATCTAGCTGTAAATTTTTGTACAAACAATCGCAGCAACAATAGACAACCAACGGTGTGTACAAAAAATATGGGTTAATTTTTAAACTTAACAATTGATAATAATTAATTCTTAAGAGAGTAAGATCTCAAACTTCGTGATTAGTCTTGACTAGGGTAGGGCTACAGCATTATTTAAGTCTTATTCCTGCACTTCCATCCTAACTGAGTTATGTCCTAACCCCCCCCCCCCCCCCTTCCATGTGTACAAAACAAAGGGGGTAAACTTTTGAATTTGAAAACCCAGATCATAACATTAATTAGTGAGCTCTAAGGAAGCTTTGTGCCCAAAATGGTGCCTTTGTCCGCTGTCCAGTAAATATTGACATTTTTAACTAAGCCACCTGACTAAAAGCAAGGTCATATCTCATGTCATATGGGCTTGTACAGAAAGATACAACGTTACAAAAGGCTGCACACTATTTCACATGTTCAATACTTGGAAAAAAAGTATTTTGTGATATTGTAAACTAGCACTCCTAACAATAAAACACTTAAACTGTGAGCTTTAAAATGTCTCATGCTCCATGTTAACAATAAGAGAAAGAACTTTTAAAAACCACATCAGTTCACAGTGTTTAAATGCACTGTTCGATATTAATAAACCAAACTCAATTGTGTGCTATGGTATTAGCACTGGTCCATGTCAACTTTTGTACAACTGAAGTCAAGAAAGTTGTGGTTTGATGACCTCAAACCACATTGCATTTGGTCATATTGGTACGGTCCCTAGAATGACATACTAAAAGTACACTAAATCCGAGTTAACGGAAATGTGTCTAAAACACCACTTGACCAAATCAATGTAAACTCATGAAATTGGCAGCCATTTTGAAATTACGCAAATTATGACACCCTAGTCAAGGGATTAGCAATCTTGTGAACATTGCAAAGTTATGACCAATTGGATGGAAACATGTTAAATTAATAGGAATTTTTTTATTTATGCAAATTAGGCATAATTCCATTACTTGGATTTTAGCAGATTTTTTGCATGTCATTCTAGGGACCTTACCAAAATTTCCCTCATTTTCATACATGGATGTGTCAATCACAGCTTTATCAATTGCTAGCGCTCTTTTTGGTACAGAGACTGTGACAGTGCTGTGATGCTAGTCATCAGTTCCTTCACCCGAACGGGTACCTTTGAGTTTGGTACATTAACATGGTACACATAGTTTTCAAGGAAGGAAAAAAATGAGACCAATTCGTTGGTATAGTGTAGGTTAAACACATAATGGAGCTTAAATAGCTTGTCCACTGCACTGGTTATATCATTCCTACATGGCACTGCGTTGGAGTCAACTATCACAAAAAACTGTGATGGTGATTCCCGACTTCCAAGGCAGAGAAGATACGGTTGGGTGGTTTGATGGCCCTTTTGTTTTCTTACTCGCAGGTAGTCCTCTACATTAGTACCAACCTAAAGGTGTGGAATATTAAAATTAAAAACAATCATGAAAAGTTCATTTGTGAAATTATTGTATTTCTCTTTTGAATTAACCAGCAAAAAGCAGGACCAAAAAATGATCCCATGAAGATTGTGCGAAAAAATCAGCTACTGTTTTTTACAACTGAATTTCCAAATTTAAAGATGCATCGTCCATGCTCAAGCAGATTTTACCTAGAAAAATGAATCCAAATAATGAATTGCTATTTTGCGATTATAAAGTTTCAAATATGTTAAATGTTTACAATAACCCCCAACCTTGTGTACTTATGGGGAGGTAACCACCAAAATGTAAGTTTTTTAAACACCAAGTTTGCGATATGTGACGTATGTGGGCAAGGTCTATACAGCATAAAGAACTGTTTCCTACTTAACCCTCCTATTCGTGGTGCCTTTTTCTGGGGAGCTGAGTGACTACTCAAAACCATTCACCCAAATGGTTTCAAATGGTGGAACAGATGTGCTATGCCCTGGCTCACCAAATGGTTTTGAATGGTAGGACAGCTGAATACAAAACCTCATCTGGACATTGTTTATGATAAAGTTATAGAGTGGTCTTGAATGACCAGTCTCAGTAGAACAAAATTCTTTTGTGTCATTTTCACATGCCAGATCAATTAGCACACCAACTGTATAGCTACCCTAATACACCTTGGCATTCAGAATTATTTGAATGGTTTCAAACGGTGGAACAACTTCATCAACTTGCTGATAACACTGTTCAAATGGTATTGAATGGTGTGCACAAATGGTCTATCAGTAGAATGGACCCTTTGTATTTTTGATAAAGACCAAAAGACATACCGATTTCATCACTAGAAAGTAGTCCATAGAGTCTGCAATGGAACTTTTTTTTGAAGTCTGGGATGGCAAAAGATGAATAAGAAGGAGAAATGCATAGAAGGACATCACATCTAAAGAAACAACATAATATAACATTATACACTGTGTACATGGCATATACTACACAAAAGAATGTTTATGAGTGCAATGGTAAGAATATTTTCCTGAGTTGAATATGGAAAAATGTAGTGCTTCTGCATCCATATCCCATGAGGTAATTGGGGCGTAGCTTTTGTAACCCACTGCTTGCATGTTAATTAGTAACTGTGCTTCAATGCCTTTCCGCATGCGACATGCAAATTAAACATTTGTAGAACGTGCAAAAGTTATAGAATGTTGACCGTATACCGTGGAGCATAATATGCAGAGTGCTTGAGCTTACTGGGAGGTGGGTAAAATAAAACTATTTCAATATCCCAATTCAGGGACTAAACTGTTGCATGAACAAATTTTCTGTGCTTTCATGCAAGATTTGTGTTTTCTTTTGCAAAGATGAATAACAACATTTACAGTGCACTTTCTGGTCATATTTGGAGGGAGGAGAGGTTAAGTTGGACTACAGTCCCCACCCCCCCCCCCCCCCCCCCCCCCCCCGTTGCACCATTGCAATTATCTTTGCTGCTATATGTTGCAACAGTTTTGTCTCAATGCATATTAGGCTAGTCACTTTACCTGATGGTGGCTTGTAGTCATCAGCTTCAGCCTCATCCATCATTCCACAGTGAGGATTGAAGAGCTCATCCAAGAGGGATGAAATCTTGGTCACTTTCGACATTTTGGCTATGTGAATAATCCCAGGCACATACCTCGTTTCCCAGGTGGAAATCAGTTTCGAGGCGGCTTGCTCAGAAAACATTAATCGAAATTCTTGGTCAACCTATTAAGAAAACAAGAGAAAACACAGGGAAATTAGAAAACTATTTTTTGCAGTCCACAGCGCGTGAAGAGAAGCGCAGTATGTAAATCTAAATTCGCAAACACACACTTTTTGAAGATTAATAGTTTGTACACACTGATCGGTTGCATAGTCGGACAAACATTTTTTCATGCATACACCCAGTAATTAAGACAAATGGCGAGGTTTAGTTCAAGATATGCAAACAGAATGGCCTTAAAGTTATATAATGTGCTTGCTTTGTTTTGCTTTCTGGTTTGATTCATTAAATTATTCTAAAAATGCAGCAAACTTTTGCTTTCTTCGGCCATTTCGTGCAAAAGGGCACCGGAGCGGTACTACAACAGTTTCAAAAGTTTGAATTGTACACCGCACATGCAAAGTCAGCGTGTATAATTTTTGTTTTAAAGTATGAATGCCCACTCTGATTTTCTCAAGTATAAACCGGCATTAGGTAGTAGAACTCACAAGTGTTGAGATGTTCTGGAACCTTGGATATCTCTTGAGGATGTCGGCCACACAAGGTGACTCTGATTGAATCCAATTTCGACGATTGTTGAATGATTTCTCCATAGCTGCAATTATCTCCTGCTTCTTTTCTAGGGAAGATCTTTTGCAAAAGAGGCTCAGCTCTTTCTCTTCACCTTCTGGAATTTCCTCCCGTTGTGAAAATGTCCTCTTTTGGCTCGGTTTACATTTCTTCTCGTGTTGAATCACTTCAGCTGGGGTCAGTTTACTCTTCCTTGGTCGTTGTTGCTCCGACTTTGGTAGAGATCGTCTCAATGTGTTGAATTTTGTGTTTATATGGCCTTTTGAGGAATCGCTGGGATCAAACCAAACGTCCTACAGAAATGAAGTGTAAAAGTAATAAGTTATTTATGCAGATGGGTTAATGTGAACTCCAGCTTTATTGTGTTCAATATGTCCACTAAACTTCTACTCACTCCTCATTTTTGTCATCTGTTCAGATTCAGTTTGCCTGGGGGTGCAGGTGGATGGGGTTGGGTGGGGAGAGGTAGGGTAGAGGTAGGGAGAGGGTGTGGAGGTGGATTGGGGGGGGGGGGGGGGAAGAGAAATACTGATTGGCACAGAGGTAAAAAGCAACATATGGGGATATGTGGGATGTCGTGGTCGAGTGGTTAACAGACAGCACCGGACTCAAGTTCTGGTGGCTAAAAAAAAGTCATCAGGGTGTGGGTCCGAATCCTTGAGCAAGACACTTAACTACAATTGCTTCTCTTCACCCAGGGGTAAAATGGGTACGTTTGTGGGTAGAGATAGTTTATGTGAATGATCAGCTTGGAGCGCTTCATATTCGCAGTCACCGGCTGTATACTCCCCAGGGAGCTGAGATAGTTTAAGAAATGAAATAAATGGCCAGGTGACCAGGGATAATAATGTTGAAGTGCTTTGATACAGTGTGATAAAGTGCTGTATAAAAACCGACTATTATTAAACCAACTTTTGAAATTCTAGTCTTTAAATTGTGGAGAAATTAATCTTTAATTTTTAGAAATCTGGGCTTTTTGTGAATGAATTGCAAGTACATTACATGTTGTATAAACACTCACATAAGGGCAATTCATGTTGGCAGAAGATAGGTTTGGATAGGCCTCAATTATGTTCTGTGCGACCATCACCTTCTGGTCTCTTGTTGGGTAGCTGCAAGTTTCATAAAATAACAAAGTATTGATGATACTACCAGCACATTCCATGTATATGTACAATGAACCAACCATATATTAAGCTTGGACAATCTGAGAATCGCTAATGGTTAATATTGGGAACCTAATTGGCATCAAAGTCCATGATGGCATATTGATCACCAGGCTATAATGTTAAAAAGTTTTCCTTGCAACTCCAGGTAGAAAATGGCGACCCAATGTTTAAATTTGTTCATAACTTCATCAATATTCTCAAATTTCCACTATTGACATGTCATTTTAAAACGTGCTTGCTAGAGATCTCCACAGGTCATCAACTAACAAGATTCTATAAAAGTTTAATAATAAACTTTTGTTTAGTTCTATAAATTTATACATGTATATGAGTTACATAGAACTCTATAACAAATTCATAAGAGGATGCATGAGCCTGGACATACAAACCAATGCGTCTAAAACAAATGGAGGAAACCCCCACTGACCCACCATTATGCTGCAACTATATTTCTTATAAATCATGCAAACTTACTATGAAAACCGCTTAACCATCTCTGCACACACAATTGTTGTTAACATTAGTCTTGTCTCTGTTGTGACAGTTTTGTTTTTGTCGTACTCCATTTCAATGGATGTTCCCTTCGGATGACTTTTAATAAGTGCCTTGACATCAAATGTTGGTGCTTTCTGTTAAGAGAAATTCAAAAAATGAAATAGCAAAACAAAAAAAAGCATTAATGAAATTGGAAATCATAGAAATGTATTTCCTTTGTCTGCAGCCTAAACTATTTTAAGCATTTGTCACAAGAGGGTGGGGGATCTTGCACATTTTTGTCACTCCAACAAGAAGGCCTGACAGTCAGCTGTGTAAATGATAATATTAAAGGTATGATTCATTGGTTTTGAAGAATGAATTAATTACATTTTCAAAAACACACACATCATAAAACTAACCTGTGAAAAAGTTACAAAAAATGGTGTCCATGTTTTCGAACAATGGTTTCCGTTTTATAAGTTCATGTTGTTGTTTGATTTGATTGTCGCAATTAACAGAAATCATCAGCTGAATTTTTGGCAGTCTCAAGATGAGTCCAAATAGTTCTCACAAGGGACAAGGATTGGTACCACCTTTGCCAAATTTCAGACTAAAACTTATCCAAAATTGATATGTTGTAAGTTAAAATAAAGTACTAAATTTCTTGCGCATGGAACATGCTGTTGTCATGAAATAATAGTCTAACATTTAAAACTTTGTGTGTCGCAAGTGAGAAAGGCACTGGAAGATAGATCTATTAAATCCCATATGCACTCCACATTTGCCTACAGCCTCATGGATATGGATGCAGAAGCGCTATATTTGTCCATATTACATTTGCTCTTGTGTGAATAATAATAATATTGACACATTTCATATTTGGCAACAAACAGAAGGATTTTTGTTACCTTGCTGTCATCTTTGCTTGATGATGATGGGCCTGGCAATGATAACACAGAAGCTGATGAAGCTTCTTGGCGGACATCCCCACCAGTAAGTAGTAAAACGCGAATGTCTCGCCCTGTTCTTAGCAGCTGGATATCATCATCATCACCTTCATCGATATCAACATGGCAGCCAAACTGCTCCATCTTCACCTGAAGTGAATACTCGTGTTGACGCAGACCAAACTTGGTACAGATCCTTGAGTTCAGCCTGTTCAGCACAACTTCATCAGTCCCCCCTCGGATAGGGATCACCTTTACTCTTTCTTCACTAGTCACGCAGAATGTCAACATTTGATCTGTACATGTATCTTCCATGTTTATTCTGGAAACAAATAATAAATCAGAAATACAAAAATGACCTCATTAATGAAAGGGAACTGCTTTATGAGGAGACATGCTCATTCTGAGACAAGCGCAATTAATTACAAAGTGAACCACTTCGCAAAGTTCTGCTGCAGTAAGAAGGAGCAGATGGACAAACATTACAACAAAAGACAATCAGCAATTAATTCTAAGGCCCAACACTCTTACACTAGTTGCGATAATCTTAACTCTTAGCCATGTTCGCAGCTCTCAACCTAGGAGTTACAATGGAGCACAGTGCTGAAAAGGCAAAGGCCAATAGACTAAATAAATTTACATCCTTATTGTCTCGTTATTTTAGTGCCTGAAATTGTCCATGTTACATTTTGAATCTGACATCAGTCAGAATCTTGAAAATACATATAATGCCCTTCGTCAATCCCCCAAATATAAAATAAAGCATACAAAGAAGAGAAATTTGTACGCACTAGCACACATACTAGTTTTTGCAAGTTCAAACCAAGAAGAGACAAAAACCTACAAAAGCATAGTGCACAAATAGTAAAGGTGCCATTCAATCAGCCTGGTAACTGACACTTCCGCGACAGACACGTAGATGTGTACAAAATGAATACCAATCACGTGATGGGTGATGCTGGGCGACTAGTGAGTATTCACGACTTTTTGGGGCACAATGTGGTTGCCTCGTCCACATCTGTCTAGTCTATAGAGCACTCACAACACAGCAACATCGGTGTGATACAGCCAGTTAGCGTGCGAGCCACCGCTGTTCAATGTACAGGAATTCAGGGTTCGAAATAAGTGGTCGCTGGTTGCCAAATGTCAACAATGATCAAAGCACAATTGTGCCAACAACAACCAACACAAAGAACAACCAAGGTCAATGACCAAATAAATACACAAAAGAACATCCTCAGAAATGACCAAACAAAAAAGAAAAAGTGTCAACATGACAAATAGACCTTTCCTGAAACACTTTAAACTGAAGAAAAAGTGTCAACATGACAAATGGACCTTTCCTCAAACACTTTACACTGAACTTCTAAATCGACAACAAAAACTCATTGAACTAGTATAACTCACATCAAACGGAAGTGAACTGTAATGTATATCATGTGAATAGCGTGAACTGCTCATGACCAGCAAATAGGTCAGAAGGTTTAGTCAACTTTGGAATACAGAACTATGAACATTTTTCTCTCATCACCTGATAAATTGATTGCATTTCTAAGACCCACATACATGTGCGATCCTTCACTCTCCTGGTCATACGGGTGGTGGGCAGAAAGGGGATGAAAATCCTTCAGTTCATCTTGCATGAGTAGGAAATGTTTCTTTAGGTCGGATGCTGGAAGTGGGCAAACTACTTCGTAGGAAAAGTAGTGTTCATCAAAACCACAGGTTTTCCATGAGTTCCCAAACAATAAGAATATGTCTCCAACACCATAAATCTCTTTCACTTGACCAAATAATGGCATATATTCCTCAACTCCTGTAACAATCATCATTCCTGAACGATACTCTGTCCCAGAAAGCAATACTTTGTTGGTTACCACGATCTCATCGTTTTCACCAAGATTTGGGAACCTTTCAAGAACAACATCTTTCCCATCTAATTCTTTGACTGGAATTCTCTTCATGTGAGCAGCCATATCTTCCTTGAAAATTTGTCCAGTGAAAGACATGTGACATTGCCTAATTTGGTTTCTCTCTGCAATGGTGTATGCGATATCCTTGAAGTTGCAACTTACACTCGCAATAGCTTTACCAATTGCATGCTTCGCTTCGTACCTCATGCACCAACAGTTAATCAAAGGTCCTACTTCCAGTATTGCCTGAGGGTAGTGAACCACAAAGTGATGTTTTGGGATTAGATTCCGTTCAGGGTAAAGTTTCTTGAACAGGAAGTGATGATCCTCGATGTAGATCTTTAGATGTTCAATCATAGACACAGAGACTTCTCTAGCAAAGGCTATATCCATTATCTTGCGCAGCAAGACAAACAACTCCCAGTGTGCATCTACCCTAGGAACTCTGTCTCCAACTAAGAAGGGTAGTACTCGAAGTAGACACCACATTTGTGACGCACTATTCTTAAAATTGCTATCATGACATTGCAACGTGCTTTCAGTGATTATAGAGGGCTTGTTCTTACGATCTGCAAAGCCATAGCCAAAGCAGGACATTCTTCCATTTAGATCTGCCAGAGTCAGCAACTTCTTAACAAAGATCAACTGATGTAACAACAGTTTGCACTCGAGCTTTCCAATTCCTTCCAGGACATCATGCATGATATCAGGGCAACAATTTGATGTCACATGGAAGAACCTTGACTTGTTCAGCGAACATGGACTTTTGATACCGTGCTGAGAGACAGACTGAGGATTCCTCAATACAGCTTGCACATGTTGGTCATAGTTTTCTCTTGTCCGCAATTCACATTTATCACCAACGAAGCAGGATTGCATATCTGCACGGGATGTCAGACAAACCCGACAAGGATAGTTTGCAGCAAAACTTTCAACGTACCCACACAAGGCATTTGCTCCCAAGTTATCTGCGGGAGTCTGAATTAATGTGCCCCTTTTCCGTATCACACTGCCATCACGAAGAGTTAGCTCCATGCCTTCATCAGATTCTAAATCATGAAGTTCTGCCATAAATGGTGCCAGAATTGGCTCAAATTTATACTTTGCCAAGTCAATACTGTAGAAAAGTGCCAACATCTTGACATTATGCAAGACAGAATTTAACCTAGGGGGGAGGTTCTGAAGTGTGTAATACAGAGCACCTAATTTATGAACACCCCGTTTCGAACCAATGGGATTGACAACCTCAAATTCATCATAAAACAGGGATAATTGTAAGCTGTCAGGATAAGCTGAAAGCAAGGGATGTGACTGGAATTGTGCGCCATCACAATAACGTCTCAAAACACCATCATCTGACAGACCAACTTTGCTGATTTCAGCTTGAATTTTGGTGTCACTCAATACTACTCCAAGAGTTTTCTTAAGCGGTATATACTGGAAGGTATCTTCAACAAGAATTTGTTTAGCTTGTCCATCTTCACCATCGATCAATGTATCAAATCGTGACCCAAGAACAATGGAATGTGGTTTGACAAGTCCAAGCTCTTCCTCAAAGTAATGTTCTCGTTTATAACGAGTCTCAAGACCATTAAATGGACTTTTAGCACTACTAAAAGCTTCAAAAAGTTCAGCATAAAGGGGTGTATTCTGTTCAACCTCTGATTGATGCAACAGTTTCTTTGTCCTTTCTTCAAGGTTTGAAACAACTCTTTCAACTAATGATGTTGCACGTTCAATTATCCTTTCAACGGTTACATGTGTAACATTTGGCTGTGAAAGCAACCCGGTGACAAAAAGTGCTGCATGTTCTTTAATTAGTTCAGGAAATGGACGATCAGCGTCAACATCACCACCGTCATAATCCCCATCGGCACCACCATCTCTTTCAACAATGCCACCATCGTCATCTTCCACAATATCTAATTGCATTGGTTGCACCCTGGCATCTTCAACTACATCCTGATGTGCATGTTTTTTGGAAAGATGTTTTCGTAGTGAATTGAACGTAAAAAAAGAGCATTGGCATCCTCCCTGATCACATTTCACAATAAGGCCAGGGCCATCATAAAGTGCATGTGCACTGTGGAGATGGTAACACAACTGAGACGATTTCCCTTGAATAATGAGTTTACACACAAAACAGTTAAACCCCATGGCTAACCATACACTTCCAAGCAGAAATCTGCAGATAATTAAAACAAGATAGCAAAGAAGTTCTAAATATCCAATAAATTGTTTTGGAAAAATTGAAAAGTTGCTGTTAATATGTATGCTTGACACAATAACAAATATGCTTGATAATAGGCAGATTTGAATAGAGTACAGTTTATGTTAACATGGAAAGTGGTCTAAATCAGAAGACCATCGTAACTGTGCATTATTTAATTTGGAAAAAACGAATAAAAACTGGTTCTCGCTACATAATCAGAATGAGAACGATGTAGAGAGCGGAACCGATGTTAAAGTTTAGAGTCATCTGGTCAGTTAATTTTGCACTCTCTATGCGGCGATTATTTTCTCAGGTAAACATGGTAAAGACCAGCTGTCGTTCAACAGCTGCCATGATGGATTATGCGGCAATGCGATCAACGGTAATAATGACCATGCTTTTAATTCCGACACAAACCGTTCCATGTGAAAACCCATTGAAATGGCCGTGCTGTACAATGCGCAGCTCTTGTGTTGTGACAAGCGTGGCACATTGAAGCCTTCACTGCATATCGCGCAGCCATTTCACTAATGCGGCAATTTCATTTGCGCCATGATGACTGCCCTCCAATGATCACACTTGACGCTCATATCAGCCACATTTTCATGTTTTTGGTATTGTTAAAGAGAGAATTTTAACGGTATGCATGTTTGTTTTTTGTTTTTTAAACTGTCATGACCTCTTTCTAAAATGGAGTGTACCCAAACCGCGATTGCAAGTAATTGCGCAATACCCCTTCCGCCCACCCCCCTGCTCCATCGATCACAAGTGAGTTTTGTTGTAATATGTTACTAAATCGTAATAAATCAAAAAAATTAACGCATTCGAACAAACTGTTCAAAGCACATCGGGAGTTAAGTTACTTTTAATGTTTTTGTTAAGATTTTAAAGATTGTATGTTAACATTATCGTTACAATTTCGACAAACTGAAGTTATTATTCGTCAAAAAAACCTATGTAATTTGGACTGATACCAAACAAACGATAGCATCCAAACTAACAGTGTTTCATTTACATGACATGAGTATGGTATAAATAATCTTACCTTGTTTAATTTGCTTCAATGGAGACGATTCGTTCGCTGTCGATGACAGCTTGATGATGGGTCCAAACAATAGGTAGCTGAAGTTTGTCACTTTTTAGCCTGGGTTTTAACCTGTGGGCAGGAAATCACAAGCAAATTTTAAGCCTTGGGCAAACTTCAAGCTTGAAGAATTTCTTTGGGTTTTGCCCATGAATAAAAAGTCAGTCTTGCAACCTAGTGTATTATGCTTTAATCATCACTGTAATACTAGTCCTAGTAATAATAATTAATATGATGAATCACCAAGAATTTAAGAAGAGCCTTGAAAATAAGTTTTAAAAACAATCAAATTGGATTGTTCAAACTCCAGGAACTCTGTCAACAACAAATCTAGCCTACTGGATATATAACATAGTGATCATAGTCTCAGATATCCCAACTTTCGAGTTCGATTGGAGTTATCTTTATTTGTTACCCTCGGAAAAATTGTGCCAATAAGCTTGACAAAATAATGCAGAGCGCAATCTTCATTTGCTGAGGAAACTTAAAGTGCGCAAATTTGACCAGCACAAGCTTGGCGATTGTGTGCACAAGCTTCAAGATTGTATGTTGACATTATCGTTAAAATTTCGACAAACTGAAGTTATTATTCGTCAAAAAAACCTATGTAATTTGGAATGATACCAAACAAATAATAGCATCCAAACTAACGGTGTTTCATTTACATGACATGAGCATGGTATAAATAATCTTACCTTGTTTAATTTGCTTCAATGGAGACGATTCGTTCGCCGTCGATGACAGCTGGATGATGGGTCCAAACAATCGGTAGCTGAAGTTTGTCACTTTTTAGCCTGGGTTTTAACCTGTGCTGTGGGCAGGAAATCACAAGCAAATTTTAAGCCTTGGGCAAACTTCAAGCTTGAAGAATTTCTTTGGGTTTTGCCCATGAATCAAAAGTCAGTCTTGCAACCTAGTGTATTATGCTTCAATCATCACTGTAATACTAGTCCTAGTAATAATAATTAATATGATGAATCACCAAGAATTTAATTAAGAAGAGCCTTGAAAATAAGTTTTAAAAACAATCAAATTGGCGTTGTCCAGACTCCAGGAACTCTGTCAACAACAAATCTAGCCTACTACTGGATAACATAATGATCAAAGACATAGAGTCATAGTCTCAGATATCCTAACTTTCGAGTTCGATTGGAGTTATCTTTATTTGTTACCCTCTGAAAAATTATGCCAATAAGCTTGACAAAATAATGCAGAGCGCAATCTTCATCCGCTATGGAAACTTAAAGTGCGCAAAATTTACCAGCACAAGCTTGGCGCTTGTGTGCGCAAGCTTCAAAATTGCGCGCGCAAACTTCTAGCTTGTGTGACTGGCTGGTTTGCACTCAACAACGTAACGTTAGGAAGGCTTCTCAGTCCCTGGGCCCGGGCCTACGTTAACAAATTGCGCATGCGCTTCTGTGGGAAAACTCTCCAACACTTTATAAACTGTAAAAAAGCACATCGCGAGTCAAGTTACTTTCAATGTTAATGTATTGTTACTAAATGTTAGGATTGGTAAAAAGCAAATGAGTAAATTAGGTATACCTAGGCATGCTAGGTAGGTACAGGCGTTCGAGTTTGACCAGTTCCGGATAACTAGGACATTTTAATAAGGCAAAATTTCAATCACTTGACAGGACAGGAGAAACATCTTCAGGTGGGCTCACTTTAAGTAATTCATGCTGCCCAGTCCATCTCAGTATGTGGAGATTATATGGCGACTCCCCAGAGTCAGAATCGGCCTTCGTACTGACTGTACATGACGTACATACGTAGAAGACTGTACACAAGTGTATGTTAACATTATCGTTACAATTTCGACAAATTGAAGTTATTATTCGTTAAAAATCCTATGTAATTTGGAATGATACCAAACAAATAATAGCATCCAAACAAACAGTGTTTCATTTTACGTGACATGAGTATGGTATAAATAATCTTACCTTGTTTAAATTGCTTGGATGGAGACGATTTTTCCGCGCCGATGACAGCTGGATGACAGCTCTAACCGGTAGCTGAAGTTTGTCACTTTTAGCCCGGAAATTAACCGCGAACTCTTATCCAATCAAATTGCGAGATTTCACGTCATTCTTTCTTGCGCATGCGCTACTGTGGGAAAACTCTCCAACACTTCACAAACTGTTAAATGCACATCGCGAGTTACTTTCAATCCAACATTTTAAGAGTTAAAGTACCAGTTTCACAACACTTTCAATGTTGTTTGGGGAGTAACACTTCGAAATTGTTAAAATGCAACACTTAAGTTTTTAGAGTGTACGGGCAGTTTGGAACACACAGTTTCATGCGTTTCGCGTGAGAACGGCGTGCAGCACGCGCACGTTTCACAAAACTCACTGCACGATTGGTCAGTGAACAACGCGGCTGCGTTAATAATTAGAGCGCTTGACGCGCCTGCATGCCAAAATGCAATTTGCCCGTAAAGATGGCGTCTACTGGGAACTATCTATAGACCTTTCCATTGTTGATAAACAAAGTGCGCCGGTTGGCATGGACAGCCGGATATTAGCAAAACATTCAATCGTGTTAAAACAAAATTGTGACCAAATTCAACATTTTCTGTAAAGATTCATGAACTGAAATACCTCCCATGATTGGTTGATTTGTTTCCAACAATTTCAACACTATTTTATAATCTTTGTGTAACATTGCTTCAAACTATGGCTATCTGTTTTTGATTTGAAGTTATGGCTTTCCATAGTTTTCCAACCTGGGTTGGCAAAAACTCGGGCTGTGACGTTTCAAAAGAAAGGTCTATAGACCGTATCGAATATGACGTTACCTTTCAATAATACCCACAACATGGCGTCTGTGAGCGTGTGCGTGTGCGTGTGCCATAGAAATCAAACCAGGAACGCTAAGACGCGTTTAGACGCGCATACGGCCTGTCCTATGATATGGCCGCTTTCATGCACTCTGCGTTCATGGTTTGATTTCTATGGCACACACACACGCACACACCCACGCTCACAGACGCCATGTTGTGGGGCATTTGAAAGGTAACGTCATATTCGATACGGTCTATAGGGGATACATCAGCCTCGCTACTACATGATGGGCAGCGCGCCGTAACGCCCGCTAACTCCGCGTACGTCTCTAACCCCTCTGGAAGGGAAACACTAAAAATCAACGCTGATAGACCCCTTGCATATGACATCACACGCTAAAAAAGCGCCCTCACTGAGGCCAAAAAGCGCCCTCACTGAGGTCAAAGGAGACAGATGATTGGACGATAGGTGTTCTTTGCGCGTAAAATAGTGTGCGTGACCTCAGGGTCCATTTAGCGTTCCGCGTTATGCAAGGGGTCTATTGGCTCACCCAAATTGACTGCTATGCGTGTACGCTTGTTAAAAACTTTCGATCTCCCCTAGGCGCTTGTCGGGCGCTTAGTACGCGCGTGTAAAAATGCACGTATTTCGACGCAATACATTTCAAATGAATCATGTTTTTATATGGGCACCCTAAACTGCATACAGTTAAATGTATCACAAGATTGAAACAGAATGAGAGGGGGCCAGTTGCTCTATAGACTTGATTCAAGTCCCTTTCTCGTGCGAGGTCCCTAACACACATTTAACGCGCCAGCATGCAGCCACGGGCGCACCACACCAAATAAGCCAGAATTCATGCGCCAAGCTACTTATCATAATTTGTAAACCCACAACTTATTTTTAATTACAACGTTTTGGGGGTCATGCAATTAATAGATTGTGTAAATATAATAATCTATCACAACCTGCTGGGGGTTTTGTGCTTCAACTTTTGAGGAGACTTGATAAATTTAGGCGTTAAAGTTGGCCCTATTTGACCGGGAAAGTGGAGAAGTGCTTCACGAAAACTGGCAGCAAGTCGGTTTTGGAAAAAAAATGTTCGCGTTTTTTTCTTCTGGGGTAGTTAGCAAAAATTCCAAACGGCTGACCTGGCAAAAATTGAAAAGAATTCTGAAGTTCAGTCGTCCGAAAATATGTTTGATTGGTTTGCAAGAGGCTGAGAGACTTTCACGATTTTTTGAGTATTTTTGAATATTTATCATTTAGCATTGGTTCCTATGGGAGTTTTTTAGTGTGGTGCGCCCCCACAGTACAGACATAATACCAGTGCGCCCTCACCGACAAAATGTAGCTGTTGTGGTGGCGATCAAGGGACTTGACGGGGTCGTTTCCTGCTCCACGCATTGAATAGAAAAATCTCCCCGAATGGGGAGATGTACAAAACCAATAGACTGTGCAAGTCTCGCGCGTATCCGAACGAGAAAACACGTCAAACGAAGAACATTTTTATTTCTGAAATCAAATCTTTGTTTTAAATTATATCTCATGACAAAATCTGAACAACAAAAATAAATTATTACAATTTTATGAAATTAGTTTTAGCTTTAAAAAAAAATACGCCAAAGTGTGTTAATTATTATTAAAAACAAATTAAAACTCTGGGACAAGGATGCTTTTTTGATGTTAACTTTTTAGAAACCCCTTACGCAGATTCGTGAAGGTCAAACGGGTTTTAAATTGACCCGTATCGCAGTTTAAAGAGGAATGCCGACGCCTCAACACCATAGACTGCAATGAAAAGGGTTCGCTTTGCAATTACAGCATCTGGCGATTATAATAGCGCATCCAAAACAAGCTTTTACATAAGTTTTATGATCGGAGGTGAGCACAAAATTCTAAATTTTTTGCAATAACCGGAAGCTGAGGTCAAGTTTAATTCTCGGGTTTTCTTCGTTATATTGTTGAATTGGTTTTACTTTCATATTTTGTTATCACTTAGTATTACATTCCCAACAACATGTATAATTTTCTAGGTCATAAACTACGTTCAACTAAAATCATTGACGAAACAAAATCTCGCCCACGTAAAACTCCATATGGTTGGGACCACTATGGTCCCAGAAGTTCGAATGCGCGCGAGACTTGCAAAGTCTATGGACCTTATGCATTGACGTCACCAAGCCGCCATCTTAGAGGTAAACTGATGATGAAACAATGGAAACGCGCTGATTTGTACGCGCGGCGCACAGGACTGGCCAATGAACATCTTCCTTTTGACCTCTAGGTGAGGGCGCCCTACTCAAATGACGTCATATGCATAAGGTCTATAGGAGCGTGGAAGTGCCGCCCCTTTCATTTAGTATTCATCTTGCTCTGTGACGTTTGTATCATGTATCTATGGACGTAAGCATCTCCAGAATGGCTGCCGGGCGGAAGAGGGGGGTGGGTGTTTTAAGTCGCTGAATTGCATTTGTCAACAATTCAAAGTATGCATTTGCAAACAATACCAATCCCAATGTATACGTAATATTAACTTGAATTCAAATAAATTTGTAGTTTTATATATATATTAATGCATTTCGATCCTCGACAAAGTACTTTACCACTCCCGCAAATAAAAAAATCAACGAGTC
Source organism: Leptasterias polaris (assembly GCA_037783415.1). Taxonomy (NCBI): domain Eukaryota; kingdom Metazoa; phylum Echinodermata; class Asteroidea; order Forcipulatida; family Asteriidae; genus Leptasterias; species Leptasterias polaris. The sequence continues at coordinate 3,218,352 of JAZGTN010000098.1, forward strand.
TTCTTTTTGAACGCGTTTGATTGGACAACAAGTAATGCGCCGTAACTTTGCATATTCGTAAGTGAATAAATTTACATATCAGGCAACTGCGGGATCGTCAAGTCCCTGTCCCGCGCGCGGAACAGGTTGGGGAATGCAGAGCGCAAAACAATAGTTTTCTGACGATGAGGCAAGGAAGGGCCTTGCACGGGATTGGGACTTGAGTCAAGTCTAGTTGCTCTATGACTTGTGCGTCCTTTGACAGCACGCTCTGCGTAGTCTCTAACACAGAATGGATCAACCACAGAACTAATTAAAATATCCCTTATATTTGGATATTTCAAAGTCACACTTCCAGGGGGATATGATCGAGCGATGCATTCTGGGAAAGAAAACAATATGGCGCCCGGCGAGATCGCATACCACTGGGAACGAGGTTGGGGATACATGTTGGTGTGTGATTATAAAACCTGGACAAAATGCTGCGCCACAGTGCACCTTTGTTGAACTAATTGTGGTTGCATGGTTACCAATAATTACATTTCCCATTTGCTGAATGTCGACTCGTTCCTATTGCCATTGCATAATTATACATTATTCAATATAATGATAGGCCAATAGTATTATTATGTTATGCATGGGTGGTGTTTGAAGCTTTGCATGGTGTGGAACATAGAAGTATAACTATAAATAGTAAACACACACGCACCCATTTCATCTTCTAAAAAAATACACAACTTCTTCATTTACTTCCACACTGAACATCATCTGGGATGTCGGCATGTCTTTGAAAGAAACTGAACACTTCAAGATGGCATCGCTAAGATGGCATCCGCGCTAAGTGTTAGTGTGCCTAGTACTATAGTAGCCAAGTGGCAGAACTTAGGGGAGGGGGAAGGGGGGTTTGTGAGAATGAAACTGGCAACGCTTACACGGTATAAACCGTTAATGCATCATCAGCAAAACGTTAAAAACAGCTGATGATCTCAATTCAAAATCAGTTTGGTCCAGTTGGAATTCCGTCAACTTCATATACACAGCATGTAATGACAAGGAAGAACAATGACAAAACGGGGAACTGATAATAGGAGCAGGAAGGCGCTGTGTTGGGTCAATCATGGAGCAAGGAACCTGCTCTGTGATGGTTCAACATTAACGACTTTATTTACTCTTACAGGACTGCTATTATGTAATGTTGTCAAATGTGTTGTACTTGCGCACTGGTGGGATTTTTTTCTCCACCCCCTCTGACCCAAGTCACCGATCTGTGTTGATTGACACCCATTTCAGACTGTGTCTAATGGTACTGGTGAGGATATCATGGAGTATGGCATGGCATGGCTGGGATTTACCACGTGGTTATGTGTCTCGACTTGTGACGGTCGCGACTTCCCACGTCACTCGCTGCAGGGTTTTAAACGAACATAATTTTTAAAGGATACCAAACTACAGGCTCATTATTTTACATACAACCTTTGTCCTCTTTGTTAACATTGTCATTTTGATTAGCGATAAGTCCCTGGGCAACAATTACCTCGAGTAACGGCTACTGGTTGTTTTTATGGTGATTATATTTTTAGTGTAAAAAATTAGCACATCCGTACTTTTTGAAGGCTTTCCTGGTTTCAAAATGCCCATACTGATTTATTGCTAAGTCGTTAGTTTTCGACATTAACATCATATGAAAGAAAATTAAGTTTTGGTCACAAAATGAGCGTGGTGTGAATGGTGCCTGCATGCCGGGCGAGAAGTAAGGACTGTGGCATGATACATTTGATAAATGCTGGTGGTGCGTGTACCCATGAAGTGTAACTGATTAAAATACTAATAGGCAGCCCTTTCTCAATAATGTACTGCCAATATTCTAGACGGGCGTGGTGCCAATGGCTGCTTCATGGATCCACAATCATGATTATAACCGGGGGTGTCGTGGCCGAGCGGATAAGAACACCGAACTCAAGCTCTGGTGTTTCTGTTCAGCAGGGTATGGGTTCGAGTCCCGGTCGTGACACTTATAACTTGCTTCTCTCCACCCAGGGGTAAAATGGGTACCTGTAAGGGCAGAGATGGTTCTTGTGATTGATTTAGCTTAGTAATAGTAGCGCATATTTGTTGCACAGGCTGATACTCACCACGGAGCTGAGATGGTTTAACCCTCAAGGGAGGCCCCTGTTTCAGCCAAACATATCGTCGGCGTTTTCACGAACCGGCGAATCCGCCCACGCAGCTGAAAACAACGTTTTGAGAAAAACGCTTTTGAAGTTGGTCACATTTAAAAAATGTGTTTTCGCTGGTCTTTTAATTGAAAGTGTTAAATATTTTATAGTGATACGGTAGTGTATAAGTTAAATAACATGACTAAATACTTGTTTCTTTATTGTGATGCTTTGTTAGAATGCTGTTTGGTTCAAAACTTATTCGCCGGTTCGTGAAAACGCAAATTAACGAGCACCCCGGATTCGCCACACACAGAACGCGTATTCACACCACACACAGGGCGCGGATTCGCCGGTTCGTGAAAACCCGCAGGGGGGTCTGATTCGCCGGTTCGTGAAAACGCAAAATGCTGTAAACGCCGGATTCGCCACACACAGGGCGCGGATTCGCCGGTGACGACGTTGACAAGCGCGTTAAGCGGTAGCATTACAAATTAACCCTGGGGAAAAGGTTATTCGCTAGTTCGTGAAAACGCAAATCCGTAAAGTTGACTGATTCGCCGTTTATGCAATAAGCGTAATTAAAATTGTATACGCTTTTAAGACTTAAAACTTTGCAGAATTGTTAAGGACACCAAATACAATTAAAAAATGCAAAAAAACAAAATGCTGTAAAACAAATGTTTCCACGGATTCGCCACTTCGTGAAAACGCCGACGATATCGTCGGCGTTTTCACGAAGTGGCGAATCCGTAGATTTTTTTTTTTTACAGCATTTTGTTTTTTTGCATTTTTTAATTGTATTTGGTGTCCTTAACAATTCTGCAAGGTTTTAAGTCTTAAAAGCGTAGACAATTTTAATTACGCTTATTGCATAAACGGCGAATCAGTCAACTTTACGGATTTGCGTTTTCACGAACTGGCGAATAACCTTTTCCCCAGGGTTAATTTGTAATGCTACCGCTTAACGCGCTTGTCAACGTCGTCACCGGCGAATCCGCGCCCTGTGTGTGGCGAATCCGGCGTTTACAGCATTTTGCGTTTTCACGAACCGGCGAATCAGACCCCCCTGCGGGTTTTCACGAACCGGCGAATCCGCGCCCTGTGTGTGGTGTGAATACGCGTTCTGTGTGTGGCGAATCCGGGGTGCTCGTTAATTTGCGTTTTCACGAACCGGCGAATAAGTTTCGAACCAAACAGCATTCTAACAAAGCATCACAATAAAGAAACAAGTATTTAGTCATGTTATTTAACTTATACACTACCGTATCACTATAAAATATTTAACACTTTCAATTAAAAGACCGGCGAAAACACATTTTTAAAATGTGACCAACTTCAAAAGCGTTTTTCTCAAAACGCTGTTTTCAGCTGCGTGGGCGGATTCGCCGGTTCGTGAAAACGCCGACGATATATTCGACTGGTCGGCAGTCGTGATTGTCACACGTAATAAATCACTTATGAGGGCTTGCAAGGGCTTATCTCCCATTTTCTAACCGCAGAAATGATGGCAAGACATCAAAGGACTCCCAGCTAGTTGGGGAACAGATGTTTTCAATCAACTCAATGGGTCCAGGACTTTTGGCGACCACGCGCGTGACTTCGGTGTCATTGACATTAACTAGGCGGCCATTGCTTTGTGTACAAACTAATGCACAGGCGCAATAGGAGGATTTTTTATTTTTATTTATTTTTTTCTCAGCCCCTCTGACCCAAGTCACCGACCCCTGTTGTTTGACACCCCTTCTAGACTGTGTGTTATGGTACAGGGGAGGATATCATGGAATATAGCATGGCTGGGATTTACCACGTGGGTGCTGTTATGTTTTTCTTGACTTGTGACAGGCGCGCCTGCCAACATCTCTCCCTGAAATAAATGGCCCAGTGAACAGGGGTAATAATGTTGGAACGCTTTGAGACGCCCTTCGGGTGTGTAATAGCGCTGTAAAAAAAAGATTATTATATACTACTGATTATTATGATAATGCTGAAAGAGGGGCTCCAAAGTCAAATTGAGTTTTGAGATGCACTCATTTCCCAAAAGACTAAATCTTCATAAAAGTGTAGAAATGGTAAACAAGTCTCTAATCTCACGTTAAAATGGTGTAAATTATATTGTTATTAATTTGATACTCATTCAGAGCGTTATTTGAACGTGGCATCATCGGACAGTAAAAACAAATGGGTCTGTACATTTCAAAGAGGAATATCTACGAAAGTCATGAGCTCAAATCCGAACCGTTATGATTGAACATCATCAGATTTCAGGAACGAACTAAAAAGTTCTCTTTACGAAAAATTGATACAGACCATTTGAAATGTAACGTCATCGAACGATTTTGGATTTTGACAAAAATTGCATTTGAATGGTATCAAACACAGTGGCAATTTACACCAGTTTAAAGTGAGGTTAGAGACCTAACCCCATTCTCATAAGGACTCTATCTATTGGAGTACGAGTGGGCCACAAACCTGAGTTTGGAGTGTGGAGTGTCATAATGGCTGATACTATAGACCATGTTTCCTTTGTTTACAGAAATAGTGACCTATACTTGTACATTCTAATGCATTTCCTGACTGGCAAGATACTACACAGGCCATATGGGAAAATTTACATTTTGTGTCATAATTTTCACATAAATTCAAGAGTTACAAAAGTAACAGCTATCTATACAGCTTGTGAGATGTCCCCCCCCCCCCTTCATTCATATCAAAAGTTGAGAAAAATCAGACGGTGCAATCTCCAAAAAAACACAAGATTTATTGTATTCTTCCATTGAGCTGCGAACAGACTAAGTCCGGGTTCTATGTTGTAAACATGTGATGTCACAGGTCACATGGTCTATAGGTGCATGGCGTGAGATTAGTTCACAATGCCCGGTCACGGCTTCTCAATTTGTCCGAGAAACTTACCATAGAAAGATAATGTTGTAGACGTGGTAGCTTCGCCCCCCCCCCCCCCCAAAAAAAATTAAATAAAAATAAAAACAAAAGCAACAACAACAACAACAACAACAACAACAACAACAACAACAACAACAACAACAACAACAACAACAACAACAACAACAACAACACACACGCACACACGCACACAAGTGCTTTCCTTTGTGATAGCAACCGTGGACCTATTGTCCCTTTTGTTATAGGTCCCCGGTTTGAATGTGGATACCTACCCACCCATACACAAATGCTGGCCTTTAATTGTAAATGATTCCACGTCGGTTTAAGACATTTTATGTTCAGCGTTACGAGCTCAACAAGTACAAGTACCTTCCTAACGATTGATGTCATACACAAACTACCGGTATAGTGGTTTAGAAAACGAGCATCAATCCACTGCGAAGTAATTGACTCAAGGTAATAAGTGATCTTTGTGCCAATTACGACTGCATTCTGGTAAGGGCAATAATGGGCTCAATAATTGGTCATCGAAGTTGCAAGAAAATAATGAGAGAAAAACACCCTTGTTGCGTAGATGGGCTTTCAGATGCATGAGGAAGGCTTCACGCCTGAAGGTTCTCAGGTTCAACTTTTGAGGTGAAAATTACCCTTTTTCTCTAAAACTAAACTGCAAGGGAGTCGTAGTTTAGTGGAGTAATTACCGAATGTATACCCTGCCTTTAACACTGAAGCAGTGTCCCGTTGGAAACTAGTTTTGTACTTAACTGTTTGGAGTACATATACCCTGGATCAAGTTTTACAAAAATAAAAAATAAATTATTTATAGTGCCGGAGCAGCCACGTAGAACCTTCTTAACTTTAAGTTATTGTCTATAATTAGTGTTTTATTGTGATATAAACCTCGAAAAAGATGAGGGGATGGTTATGAGTCTGTACCATGAAAAGGAGCTCTTATATCAAGACATCACGGGACCGGAAACACAATTAAGGGTATATTATTTTAATGGGATATGTTACCTTCGGATCGGGGCACTTTGGGCTATAAAAAGCGTTTATGAAATAATGACGATGGTTGAAAGATGTTATATATAGAACATAATGATCCACACAAAATAGCTCGAAATGTTGTGTTTTTCCTTTTACTTCGTGAACGAGCACGGTCCGCCATTTTGTGAAGTCAGAAATCTGGTTCCACAAAATGGCGGACTGTTAGCTCACGAAGTAAAAGGAAAACCACACAATTTGGAGGGATATTTGAGTGTGGATCCTTATATTATATTTATACTTTTTTCCCCAACCAATTCATTTCATAACCAACGCTTTTATAACCCAAAGCGCCCAGTGCGAATCAACATGTCCATTTAGGCGTTAACTTACACTATATTTAATTTGTATGGTAAACAATGAAAAAAGTAAATGGAAACATTGCATAAAACCATAAATCCAATGCGTTCTCGTGAGATCTTACAACCAGTCTCTCTGATGTCACATCCATTGCACAGTACCCAACCTACACTTAATTTACGGCTAAATTTGTAGGATAAAAAAGAGCTGCCAACTCTCCCTGATTCTGCAGAAAATGTCCTGCAAATAAATCAGTTCATCCATACTTGGTTGTACTCGCAAGTTTACTATTTACTTATAGTTACTTCCTATTTTTCACACCATGCAAAGCTTCAAACACCACCAGTTCTTCCATGTTCTGAAGAACAATTTGAAATCTCCCTGATTGTGGAAACTTCACCCTAAGACTTTGCGGGATGCAATTCTAAATATCTCCCTGATTATTGTACAACATCTCTCCGGTTTCAAAATGCAAAAGTAATTGGCAGCTATGCTATAAAATTACCTACTAAATTAGGAGCTGTTGCACATGGCTTATACAGTAACATCGTTGTGATACTTAAAGCACATGTGTATACGTTGGTAACTGTCAAAGGCCAGTATCCACACACCCTTGATGTGACCCACATAATACATTAAATATAAAAAGATGTGAAAGTTTAAGCTCAATCGGTCATTGGAGTCACGAGAAAAAAAGTGGGGAAAAACTTAAATGTTTTCACTGTTTTTAAACATTGAGTTTTAGACTTGCAAGATCAAAACTACTTGATTCACTCATTGCTTAAAAACTATCGCGATTCAGGCAGAAATGTTTCAAGCAAAAATATTTCAAAGCGAGTTTCCCACCATGACCATCTTTATACCGTGTAAGTTGTGTGCAAAAGATCTGTGAACATATATATTTTTTACTCTTACCAGTTACCACACCCTTTAATGCCTAATTTTATTAACGTCCCCCAGTGGTATACATGTGAAAGCAAGCGGCAACTGATAATAAACTAATGCTTGCCTATACCATTACTACTGGTCGTTGAAACTCGTTATGGTTAGCGTTGAAATTGTTTAATTTTACACATAGGCCATACAGGGTTTTTTTTGTTTTTTTTTGTTTTGTTGTTTTGGTTTTTTTCATTAGCCGTAGGTGATAAAAAGCATTGGTGTGGCTCAAGCCATGTAATCATCATAATCATCACACAAAACTATATTCAGCTATTGACTTATCCAGGGCCCAATTTCATAGAGCTGCTTAAGCAGAAAACATTGCTTAACAATTGTCTGCTAAGCAGAAATGAGCAGAATACCAGTCACAAAAAGTACACGTGACATGGTAGTTTGGCTGGTAACCTTATTCTGGTAAGCAACATTTTGTTGTGCTTAGCTACTTGTTGTGCTTAAGAAAAATGAAATTGAAATTGGGCCCAGAAGGAAAACAAAACGTATGGGGGCCGGGGGAGGGGGGGAGGGGGGATCGAGCCTGTACACCCCACCCCACCAACAATCCACTCCCCCCGCCCCCGGACCTGGTTTTTCCCCGGTTTTTCATTACTTGGTTATTTTGTGCGGTTTTTTTAAAGGTAGCATTGCGGGGGGGGGGGGTGGGGGTGTTCACACAAATAGCATGCGAGTGTTAACAAAGGTATTCTAACTTGAATTGGGGGGGGGGGGCATGTGAATAGTGTTAACAGAGGTAGCCTTGCATGGAGGGAGTCTAACTTGCATTGGGGGGAGGTGTTAAAAGGGTAGCATTTGAGGTATGAGTTATTATGTGTACACATCGATAGCTTCTTTTTCTGTATAGCATGTAGCTTGGAGCAAATTAATCTTATCAGTTGCTGTGATCTGAGTCAAGTTCATTCAACGATTTTTACTTCAGCCAAGTTGATTCAACCATAGAGAAAGGACCCACTGACTGAAATGTAATTCATGGATGCATATACAGTATTAACTATAGCAGACACCCTTACGCATTATTACCTTTATTACGTGCAATTTAGCTACAACAATGCCATCACTTTTGCCATTTATAAACAAAACGACTGAACCATAAGGTTTGCGTCTTGGAAACGCAGAACAGTAGTGCATATCATCAATAGTTTAAGCTTTTGCCTACAGTTACAAGCACAGAATGTTTTCTCACAAATATTTATATCTTAAAAAGTAAAGATAAAGTAAAGATACTTTAAAGTATAGGTTTTCCCGGCCAATTTCAACAAAAATCCATTCATTGAAGGTTAAAGAAACCAACTTCAGATAAAAATAAACGAATAGAAGACATGTATATCAAACACACGAAGAAAAGGACTTGTGAACAAAATCCACAAGAAAACAAAAAGATTCATTTATCTTTAGATTTTATAACGACCCCTTATCATTTAAGCTTTTGTTTCCTTTAAAACATTTGTTAACTTCAAAATTGACATGGTCCGGGCATTAGCAGAAAACAAAGACAAGAACATAAATACCAGGGCAAAAAATCTCAAGACTTTCGCAAAAGAGTTAGTTTTCATTTTAAAGTTATTGGGTGCAGGTTTTAACTTCGAATTGTATAACAAAGCAAAAGGAACAGCGGACTGTTTCAATAACGAAAAACAAACGATACAATAAAACAAGTAAAATACATGGAAACACCTCTTACAAAGGACAACCTATGTGCCAGAAAGGGGCTATAATTTCCAGCTTACTCGTAAAGCCATAACTCATGTTTAATTTGAATGCAAAGAAGTTGAAATTCGTTGCCCATAAACGAAAAAGAAAACGCAAACTAGCAACAAAACCATGTTCGCTTCAATGAGTCTTAATTTGAATGCATCAACTGTGAATACGTAGTAGAAATTTAACATGGTCAAAGTGTAGTCTTGAATGCCTATAAACGAAATAGGATGACCGAAGCGAATCTGAACGAGAAAAACGAAATCATGTGTGCACAAAAACGAAATTGAATGCATTTAGAGCTAAAAAGAAACCCTAGTTTGAGAGGATTAGGGGAAAATGCGTGAATTTGAATGCATGTTAATGAAATTGAATGAATTTTTGCTGAAATTGGCCGGGAAAACCTATATTTACACCAATAACAGTTATTAAAGTCTTCTGTGTAAATTCAGTGAACATCGATCTTTAAAAGTTATTTAAAACATTGATATGAAGTTAATATCATTATTAGTATTATTAATTGTGTATTAATTAGTTTGAGTTGTTTTAATAGTATTATTATTATTATAATCTTATTAGTTCGAGTTGTTTTAAGCATAATAACTTAAACGTATTCCACTTTCTCGGATCTGTTTTGTGTGTTCGTTTTTCTCATCAGAATGGAGATTTGTCGAAGTGGGTCTTGACATTTGTTTTTCTTTGTATCTTGTTCTTAGCGTCAGTTACCGTGGTCAGAAAGTTCAGTCTTAAAGACAACAGCCATCAAAAACGCCTCAGCATTGAAGTTATAGTTTTGATTACCTGGTGCCACAATTGCAGAAAGCATGAATAGCACGAAAACCTCGACTATAAACAGGTGCTTGTTCTTTTTTGTCTTGATTAACTATTGTTTTTGTTGTTGTTGTTGTTGTTGTTGTTTGTTTGTTGGGGTGATTTTTATTTGTTGAGGTGTAATTGTTTGTTTGACTCGTTGTTTTTGTTGTTGTTCTGTTTAAGTGTTTGTTTGTTTGTCCGTTGGGGTGTTTGTTTGTTTGTTTATTCGTTTGTTGGGTTGTTTGTTTGGTTGTTTGTTTGTTTGTTTGTTTGTTTTGTTTTTTTTATTGCATGGGGGTTTTGTGGGTTTTAAGTTTTTCGTTGTTTGTTGTTTTAGGGGGGTTGTTTGGGGTCTTTCCCTCTCTCCGTTCTTTTTTGTTTAACTGTGACCGCCAAATTGGATTTTAAAACATGTATAGGTTGGTTGAATGAATTGTCCAATGGTTTATGGTAGAGGAAGTTAATTGAATTAACTGAAACACCGTATACTCAGTGCTCTCCCGAGTCCTGTAAAAAGTTGTATTTGGGTGGAATTAACCCATGACGTTTGCCATTCTAGAGGTGTTACCATTAGACCACGAGAATGCCCAGTAGCTGGAGCGAATTCTCTATTTTAGCAGCGGGTACCCGGTGCAAATTTAACATTTATGAACTTTAAATTTAACATCTATCATCGCAAGATTAACAAGATTGTTGACGGTGCTAACATTATTGCACCACAAGGATTGTTGGAGTGTTGATCTGATGATAATCAATGGCCTATACGCAAGACACTTTTGTCCAAAATGACGCAGATCGGTTTATTTTATCACGTCTGATGTCATGTTGTTACCATAAAGTACACGGTTTATCCTCATACGGACGTAATAATTGAATAGGAATTGTTTTCCTTTTGCACGTGATGGAGTTGATATTGAAATCGAGGATTGGAGTAAGTCTAAAGATCGAAATGGTAGCAGTTTTTCTCAGGTGCCATGGACGCTCCGTCAACTTCCTTCGCAGTCTTGCCGTTCAGCTGGCAGGTCTGGTTGACTCCTTGGCTCGCATCACGCACATTGAAGGAGCGGCACTTTGGCTCATCACGGCACGCCGAACCACATGCAATCACACCCTTGATGGGTAACTCTCTGATGACATGACCGGTCAGACATTGGCTCAAGATGCGACCTGTTTCTGCAAGTGTGATGCAGTAAATATCGGCTGGTGGTGTCTCACAGATAGCGTAGAAGGCTTGGCTGCAAATTCTGTCCGCCCAGCGTCCATTAACTGCAGCCTTCATCCTGGCGCAGTACCGGGTAGTAGCCGGGTCTCCTTCCCAATAATTCTTCTCTCCAATGGCCCAATCTTCATAGGGCACGCCATCGTGTCCGATGCAGGACCATTCTCCTTCGGAGCCTTCCCCCTTCTGACAGCCGATCCAAAAATCATTATCTAACCCTTGTCGTTTCACCATCTCCCACACAGCATTTTGCTCCGTCTCGGAATTCAACACCACTAAAACACCACCGAAATCTTTGCATCTTTCGTCTGCCTGGTACCACGTCAGTGTTTCCTCTACCACCCGATAGCACGACATTCCAACTTGCATCCAGTTGTTTTCAGAGGGGCACTTGTCTGTCAGAATAGACGGGAGTAGCAGCAGTAGGTGGATGGTCAAAAAACGAAGAGCAATTTCAGTTTTCGTCGCCATAATGACTCCGATTTTGTAGTACTGTTAAACTCTCTTGGCTGACAAGACCGCATCTGACTACAAGCCTCCGGGCAGTGTCTTTTAAACTCAGGAGCGGCACCATGGCAACAGTATTATGCATTGGTAAGTTGTTTATCATCACAAACGCTGTAACGAAATACCTTGGAATTTGGTGGCGCTGTCTGGGGAGGGTGGTACTAGAGAAAAGTACTTTAATTGTTATCATTGTGAGCAGGAGGACTCATATAAAACAAAAAATGAGCTAGCATCACAATAGCCGGTAGAATAGTGGAGAGGGTGGGGCTTGGATTTTGTGGGCCTGCCTGCATTCAATAAACAGGTTAAAATGAACAAATCAAATCATTATTACTACACTCCAAGCCCCTCCTCCCCCGAACCACTGACTTGGATGTCTGGTATTAGTTGCAATTGCAAGTATAATACCAACCACAGTGGGTATCCCCCCCCCAAAAAAAAAAATAATAATAATAATAATACATAAATAAACAAATAATAAGAAATATATAAAATACAAAATGCTCCCATACTTGTTCACACTATTTTCCTCTAATACAAACGTACTCCCTTAGAAGAAAATCCTCTAAATTTCAGAGATTACAAGCACACGATTATTGAAGACACAATGAGGGTATGCCCCATACCGAGGACCAAATGATTGCAAGCCCCCATAATCCACGTGCCCGCCCCCCTGCAATTGTACGACCGGCCGAAAGCATGACTTCAAATTTACGTTTGGATCAATAATTTCTTTTACAAAAACTCAGAAATATGCTCTTACTTTGGGCTGCACCTATCATGTCATTACAGCTGTGTCATTAAGCGGTAAGCTAGTCTTGATTGGCGACGTTCATTTTGTTTAACGTGGTGCGATATCGCAACACGAATTACTGTCCGCAACACGAATTACTGGAGAAGAGATATCTGTATCACACGAACATCTGGATTCGAGCCAGATTTATAGACTTGCCCAGTCCTCCTGGGTCAGCCTCCCAAACAGTCAATGTAGCGCCCTCTACCGGTGGCTAATACAAAAAACAGCGTCACCAATCAACTTGGACTAGCGGTAAGCCAGTCGAGATACACAAAAACTCACACCGAGACGAATGATTCAAAAGATCACACAAAATGCCATTTATATATCCTTACAAAGAGCTACAATTGACTCCACTAGTCATAAAGCTATGATGACATTTTACTGTTTCTCGAAACAAATGCACACAGATTAAAGATGCACACCTGAAGTCACATAAAAAATCAAATTCTCTCAAAAGCTGCTGAATTAATTAAAAAGTCATTCAAAATCCCTGATGATGTATTCTTTAAAAAATTGCTATCATCTATTCCTACCTATATGTACAAAATTCACGCATCAGAATACGAGTTCTTGAAACTTGGGAATTGAAGTTTTTCTATTTCAAAAATTCCAGTTTTCCACTGTAAGAAGAATTTTTACATTTTATGTACAAAAATTCACTGTAACAAAACACGACAAAACTATACAATATTCCAAAGAAACAACACATTAAAAGTAAAAACAAAACTCTACAATGTATTTACACTTTAAAAAAAAAAATGTAGTTTAAAACAGGGCTTAAAAAAAGTTCTTAAAAGATTTTATAAGACCATGGCAGTTTTGTTTATGTTTTTAAAAAAATCGTATAATATTAAGGGAATTCTGAAGAAAATGTTTGTTTACGTACAATGTTCAATTTGGACATTTTAAGTCTGGAAAACATTTCTTGTGACCATTCAGTCAAATAGACCTTTGTCCAACTGTAACCCTCATTGTCATGTACCCTGTGTGCAGCAATGATTATGAATACAGATTCCCATTACAGAATAAAGGGACCACACTATTTTGCCTTCCAAGCCTCGTTTTGGTTTGACAGAATTGAGTTTTAAAGAACAAATCTAATCTATTTTGTTTCAAATCACATAAAAAAAATTCAAGAGAGATTTATTTGATTTTAAAAGATAAGGAAGTAAAAAAACTTTTTGGGTACATCATTAAAACCTAGATAAAATCTCTTCATATACCCTTCTTTAAAGGAAAGGGTCTGTATACGTTTGGTAATGACTCTGAAAATTAATGGCAATAAAAACTTACCGGTACTTGGTAAGAAGTACAGCAGCTTTGGGTAGTGTTATGAGACCCTAATGCGTGTACATGTGATTGTGTGTATACAACGCACGCTGTCAATCATTCTCTGTGTGTAAGTCCGTTGACCCTAGTGGGTGGCGCTAATAATAATGTTGTGAATGATCGTCCGTTGACCCTAGTGGGCGGCGCTAATCCGTTGTGAAGGATCTAGAATGATCTAGGACTTAGGAGGTTTGAAGTTAGTTTTAGTACTTTCCAGAAAACATCACAAATCCTTTATATACGGGCTGGGGATAAATATTCGACAGGACACAAATACTCAGACTGGTGGAAGTACGACTTCTGTGATTGTTTTTCAACTCGTTGGAGGAGCTTGTGATAGAGTTCGCCTTTGACCGAGTGCAGTTAAAGAGCTTAATTGAATTCTGGAAAAGACATTTTCCTACATCTACAGTTCGGTATTTTGGGGGTCTTCTTCCCCTGGCGGGTGTCAGATTGTGTACCCGTTGTTGCTTCGTCTTCTTCTGGACATTTTGTCGGAATGATTTTATCCCGTGATGCTCATAGTCACATCGGCAAAGAACTGATTTATCGCCCCTGGAGTTGATCGTTTTAGAGCCAGTGTATGTGATCCTCGCTGTATCTTCTGTTGCTGTGATCCTCGCCTGTATTTCATCCAGGTTGACGTATTAGCCCGTAAGATACTTATTTTGTATAAGAACCATTTTAATGTACACTTGTTTCACGCAATCATTGTACGTTTGTTAAACCAAATCGGTAACTGAATTGGTTGATAGTCAGGTGCGGATACAGGGGGGTGCACGCCCCCCCCTCTTTGCTTGAGAAAAAAAAAAAAAAAAAAAACATCAAGGGGAAATATGAGGGAGAGACAAAGTTAATGACATAGGCCCTACCTATTTTTTTTCTTTCAAAAAAGCTACTTATAATCCGTACCTCGCACACTTTGTTTCATTTGTGGACCACTATTAATTCACTGACTGATGAGGAATTACACGTGAATCTGTGTGTGTGGACATCGTGTTTTTCTCACACACTGAACATAAGCGCGAAACACCTGCAAATGCCTGGCGCGGGGTCCGGGGGGCGTGAAGATTATACACTACCGCAGCGTGAGTCGACCATGCCACCTGTGTGTGCACATTGTGCAAAGAAGTTTCTGGCTGGAGGTCAGCACGCGCGCGCGCTAAATACAATGTAGTCTTGGTCCAAGACGTCACTATCCTATACACGTAACTATCTTATACAATAATACTCGTGATAACCCGACAGAGGGCGCGCTTTTCGTTCTTGAATTCATCGGCGCGGCTGACAACTGTAGAACGTCTTGGATATCTTGTATTAGAGGGTGTGGCCAAGTTATGGTAATGAGGCATCAAATCATGTATTATTCATATTAGTGACTGAATGACAAGCTTGTATGACCTGCAAGATGTGAAAGGTCATGAACTCGTGTATGCTGTGCATGTTGTTGACATCGCGACCGTGCAATCTTTTGTTTTGAGTGATCATGGCTTCTTCGTCGCATTTATCAACGCATTATTAGCAAGTGATTCTGAAATTATTCAAGCTAAATCATTTGCTTGCAATTGGTCAGGTTTTGATTCTTTGAAGCCACAACAGTTTCAAGCTGTGGATGTGGATCCCCGCGGACGATGATGTTTTCGTTTAAAACTACATGAAATTAATTGTAACCGGGATTAAAAATTACATCGGGCACAAAAATAGGATTGCAATGGTGCTAGGGCCAATTGGCAAGAACGAAGTGGATTGGCCCTATGGGGCTAGTGAAGACATAGCATCGTCATGGTGTCTCACTCTGTTCAGAAAATCACATATTTTTTTCGTATTCAAGAAAGAGGGTTAATATCTGTTGTGCTTCTTTCAAACTGGTAATTAGGCCTATCAATAGTTCAGATAAAACATCGATGTTTTTTCCCCCTGAATAAGTATTAATTGTAGCCTGCATTTTGATTTTTATAACTCAGGATGGCTGATTCAAATCAATGACTCCCAACCCAACTCGAAAATAAAGTTTTAATATTGATCTTGCTAAAACAAAAGTGGTCAGATATTGCATGACGTCGCACCACAGAGCATCTAGAATCCTAACTGTTTCAGAGCATTTAAGCGGGCCCCGGAACCGGCCCATTCCGTAAGGGCTTCGCGTTACGCGCTCGAAGCAGCCACAAATTGCATTCACCATTTGCTGCTTGGTAAATTTTCACGCCCCCCCGTTTGGAAAATCCTGGATCCGCCCCTGCTTATTATTAAATCACTTTGATTCTGTGTTCTTTACATCAGTGTCACCTTGTTTGATTTCTTTGTTGCATCTGAGGAAATTCAGGCTTTTTGAGTGATTTATATATATTCACGGATAGTTTGGAGTTTTTTGGATCGTAACAATGGGAACTTGTGCATTAATTTATATATTATATATTTTTTTACGGGAACTAGTGTATTATTTTGTATTCTTTAATTTTTTCCCCCCAATCGATTAAAGTGGCGCTCCAAGGTAGCATTCAGTTTTGTGATGCACACACCGTTCTATAAATAGATTGCTAATGGAAGTGAGGGAAATTACCAGTTTCTATCTTCAAGATAAATGGATGGTGTAGACTGTCTTTTCTTTGATACCCTTTCAGAGCGAAATTTGATGCACTCATCTTCGAGTGAGTCGTCAAGAGGAGGGGGAATAAATACAGGTCTCTTACAATCAATAAGTGGTGTAAAATGTAATTATTGAAGTCTTCGGAAATTGACAAAAAGGAGACAGTACATTTCAAAGATGAAATTTTGCAAAGGGTAAAAATTTAAATTTAATTCAATTTCTTCATCATGGAAAACTAAATTTGAGGGGAGAAAAAAGGTCGTTTCCAAAAACCTTGAGGAGCATCGAGGGGAGAAAAAATACCCAAAACCAATCATCTCGATTGTGCTGAATCCCTTGGCTTTCCAGTCCGTTCAGTTGGTTTGTAAGGGACATGTAGGTGCATGGATTGCCAAGTTTCATGTTTTAACCAGCGGCAGCCAAACAGACTTGTTCTCAATGTAAGACTTATTCACTTTCAAAATGGAGATATCTACAGTTTCTGGTCCTACAACTGACGAGCCTCCTGTTATTTCGAACAGTGCTGCTTTTTATGTGTATTTAACATTAGGCTCGCTTGGATTGATGGGAAATGCATTCGTGTGTTTGGTCATGATAAGATATAGAAACGTGTTCAACTCATCAACTAACAAACTCATAATCCATCAATCTGTAGTGGATTTTCTGGCCTCTCTGGTGTTCATTCTGCGCCGCTGTTTGGTGATATCTCCAGGGAGTGTACCCCAAAACACACTGGGCTCATTCTACTGTAAACTTTGGTGGTCAAGCTTACCAGAGTATGGGTTGTTCGTCACATCAAGTTACAACCTGGTTGCAATCTCCATCGAAAGATATTATGCAACGTGTCAGCCTGTGAGATATCGTAACCTTTTTTCAAGCCGTCGACTCAAGATGATCATGGCTGCTGCCTGGATTTGTGGTTGGTTTCTGGAATTTCACAACACATTCATAGCGCATAGGGTCCCTGGGGATTGTTCCTATACCTGGCCAAATTCTGCTTCCCAGGCTGTAATTGGTTTCTTGATATTCCTCATTGATCTAATCATCCCGATATCAGTCATTATCTTTGCCTACACAAAAATCATCTTAGAGCTCCGTATACGATCCAGAGGCAGGGCCGAAGACAACAATCAAGACGCGAGAAACATGCTGTCCAGAGCCAACAAAAACGTCACTAAGACTTTACTGGTTGTAGCTGTCTTTTTCGGCATTTGTTGGACACCATCAGGCATCAACTACTTGCTGTTTAATCTCGGTATCATTGATTTCTTTATTTACAAGACAGCGTTGCCGATCGTCACCACCATTGTGACGGTGAATCTGTGCGTTAACCCGATCATCTACTGCTTCACATATGAACGCTTTCAGAAACAAGCCAAAAAGATGTGTGGTGGATGTCAGCAACATGTCAATCGTGTGGACACCACTAGTGGATCAACAAGGCAGTTAACAAATACACTGCACATTGCACAAGTTTTAATGATTAATGCACCCAATATTGCTGATGAACCTTTAAATGCAATCTTAGAATAAACCGTTTACAGTCGTCACTAATGGATCAACTAGGCATAGGATACCAATTTCTGCACCGCACAAGTACCAGCCACCACATAATCGTGTTGAACCATAATATAATAGAATTTTAGCAAACACTCATCTTCTGTTTCACATCGTCAAGTGGATACAAGCAATGAATCAACAAGCAATGGATCAACAAGCAGTGGATCAACAATCAGTGGTTTAACAAGCAGCGGATCAACAAGCAGTGGATCAACAAGCAGTCAACAAATACACCAAAACACTATCCAAGTAAGTGCTACGCTACCAGTTATTGGTGCGACATTTAACCCTGTACAACCGCAGGATGTCACCGTTGTAACGTTCATAATAATATGGAATTGCAACTGTCAATTGACACTTGATCGTAACCAACACTATCTCACAATTAATAAAATACATTATGGCACAGAGTTCATTTAAGGAAACACCTCCTTTTTATTTTTCGGGGAAGAAAAACTTGAAAACTTGAAAAGTTAGTCGCACTAGTGTTCAGCCACCGGGAAAGGCTTCATGCAATCCTATGCACCAGTCCTACGCCGTCCTTAATGGGGCACTTCGTGTTGTTATATGGTATAGTTAGATTCAAAGAATCTCATTAATGACATGGATGTAGATTTATGACGTCTCGTGTTTTAATTTGATAAGGCTGTGTGAAGTGCACTGAGTACTTTGTGTTGGGTGACTGTGTCATTAATGACGAATGTAATGGTCAAAAGTCAAAGAGTGAAGTTGTCAATACCAGTTAAAAGCGTTCAAGGTCTTGGATTACTCGGCCATAGCAAGCCCATTATGGGGTCCATATGGGCAAGACTTGGGCATTAGGACCAGGATCAACACGCATTGAACCCATATGGGCCCTTTGGGGGTTTAGGTTATGAGGGTTGTTTCCCATATGGGTCCCGTATGGGTCCCACTACGGCAAGCCCATGTGGGCAGAATATGCAATGTCCCGTGGGCCCCACATCCCATATGGGTTATCTGTGCTTACCCCGTATGAGCCCCATTAATATGATTATTGTGTGCATGATCCGGTTAGGCTCACAAGGGTTACTCCATGTGGGTCCTATTTATGTTGGCCGACATGGGACCCGTATGGGACAATTTTCTTTTCATTTTAAGTAATAATTAACCTTCAATTAACCTGTTGGACCTTTCTTCAATGCCGGTGACAAAGGGAAATCTGTCTCGAGGAGATGCTGTCCTCCATACCGGAACGTAACACTGGGGCTGAAGGAGAATGATTCAAAAGAGGGCGCTTTCAGAAGATATTTGCACACAGTTCGCTGTATATGGAGGACAGCGTTTCCAGGGGATCTCCTGCTGCCACGCCGGCAAAATATACAGAGTGTACAGTACTGATGCAGAGGCGTAACCAAACTTGGGGGGGACAAGCTGGGCAAAGACATAATTTAGGGGGCTATTTAATGTAGAGAACCATTCATGTTGTGTACTTTGGGGGGGGGGGGGGGGGGGGAGAGCTTTGAGCGGGAGGATGCCGCCCCCTAACCCGGTTACGTAACTGAGTGTGTAGTAAAACCAAATTATATTTTTTACTCTTACCAGTTACCACACCCTTTAATGCCTAATTTTATTAACGTCCCCCAGTGGTATACATGTGAAAGCAAGCGGCAACTGATAATAAACTAATGCTTGCCTATACCATTACTACTGGTCGTTGAAACTCGTTATGGTTAGTGTTGAAATTGTTTAATTTTACACCTAGGCCATACATTTTTGTGTGTACAATTTTCTTTTTTTTATTAGCCGTAGGTGATAAAAAGCCATGTAATCATCATAATCATCACACAAAACTATATTCAGCTATTGAGTTATCCAGGGCCCAATTTCATAGAGCTGCTTAAGCAGAAAATATTGCTTAACATTTTCTGCTTTTAAGCAGAAATGAGCAGAATACCAGTAACAAAAAGTACACGTGACATGGTAGTTTGGCTGGTAACCTTATTCTGGTAAGCAACATTTTGTTGTGCTTAGCTATTTGTTGTGCTTCAGCAGCTCTATGAAATTTGGCTCAGAATGAAAACAAAACGTATGGGGCGCCGGGGAAGGGGATCGAGCCTGCACACCCGGCCCCACCCCACCAACAATCCACCCCCCCCCCCCCCCCCCCCCCGCCCCCGGACTTGGTTTTTCCCCGGTTTTTCATTACTTTGTTATTTTGTGCGTTTTTTTAAAGGTAGCATTGCGGGGGGGGGGTGTTAACACACATAGCATGCGAGTGTTAACGGTATTCTAACTTGAATTGGGAGGGAGGGGGCATGTCAATAGTGTTAACAGAGGTAGCCTTGCATAGGGAGTCTAACTTGCATTGGGGGGGGGGGGGGGAGGTGTTAACAAAGGTAGCATTTGAGGCATGAGTTATTTGTGTACACATCGATAGCTTCTCTTTCTGTATAGCATGTAGCTAGTGGAGCAAAGCCACATATTAATCTGATCATTAGTTGCTGTGATCTGAGTCAAGTTCATTCAACGATTTTTACTTAAGCCAAGTTGGCACATTAAAGGCACTGAACACGTTTTGTAATTGTCAAAGACCATTATTTTCACTTGGTGTATCCCAAGAATATATATATGCATAAAATAAAGCCTGTGAAAATTTGGGCTCAATTGGTCATTGAAGTTGCAAGAAAATGATGAAAGAAAAAACACCCTTGTTCTACAAATTAGTATGCTTTCAGATAGGAATAAAGGGCTTCTGGCCAGAAGTCTTTTATTATTTTAGTGAGAAATTACCTCTTTCTCAAAAACTACGTTACTTCAGAGGGAGTCGTTTCTCACAATGTGTTATACTATCAACAGCTCTCCGTTGCTTGTTACCAAGTAAGTTTTTATGCTATACCAAACGTGTACAGTGCCTTTAAGTCTAATTAGGCCGGGGCCCCATGGGTAGACAGAATGAACATTCTCTGAGCGCCAAAAACCTCCTATCTGACAGTGAGCAATAACCACTGCAACAAGGAATGGAACTTTAGCATATTAAACTTTAAATGACCATATAAAAAAGGGATACGTTGGTGTGTGTGATTATAAAACGGGAAAAATGCTGCGCCACAGTGCACCTTTGTTGAACTAATTGTGGTTGCATGGTTACCAATAATTACATTTCCCATTTGCTGAATGTCGACTCGTACCTATATTGTCATTGCATAATTATACATTATTCAATAATGATAGGCCAATCGTATTATTATGTTATGCATGGGTGGTGTTTGAAGCTTTGCATGGTGCGGAACATAGAAGTATAACTATAAATAGTAAACACACACGCACCCATTTCATCTTCTAAAAAATACACAACTTCTTCATTTGGCTTCCACATTAAACATCAACTACGGCCTAGGATAACGGCATGTTTTTACTTCGTGAACGAGCACGGTCCGCCATTTTGTGGAGTCAGAAATCTGGTTCCACAAAATGGCGGACTGTGTTAGCTCACGAAGTAAAAGGAAAACCACACAATTTGGAGGGATATTTGTGTGGATCCTTATATTCTATTTATACTTTTTCCCCAACCAATTCATTTCTCAACCAACGCGCCCAGTGTGAATCAACATGTCCATTTAGGCGTTAACTTGAACACTATATTTAATTTGTATGGTAAACAATGAAAAAAGTAAATGGAAACATTGCATAAAACCACAGAGAAAAGACCACGGAAATAAAACCATAAATCCAATGCGTTCTCGTGAGATCTTACAACCAGTCTCTCTGATGTCACATCCATTGCACAGTACCCAAACCTACACTTAACTTACGGCTAAACTTGTAGGATAAAAAAGAGCTGTCTTTTGGCCTGCAAATAAATCGGTTCATCCATACTTGGTTGTACTCGCAAGTTTACTATTTATCTATAGTTACTTCCTATTTTTTACACCATGCAAAGCTTCAAACACCACCAGTTCTTCCATTTTCTGAAGAACAAATTTGAAATCTCCCTGATTGTGGAAACTCCCCCCCCTAAGACTTTGCTGGATGCAATTTTAAATATCTCCCTGATTATTTTACAACATCTCTCCGGTTGCAAAATGCAAAAGTAATTGGCAGCTATGCTATAAAATTACCTACTAAATTAGGAGCTGTTGCACATGGCTTACATCGTTGTGATACTTAAAGCACATGATTGTGTATACGTTGGTAACTGTCAAAGGCCAGTATCCACACACTCTTGATGTGACTCACATAATACATGAAATATAAAAAGATGTGAAAGTTTAAGCTCAATCGGTCATTGGAGTCACGAGAAAAAAAGTGGGGAAAAACTTAAATGTTTTCATTGTTTTTAAACATTGAGTTTTAGACTTGCAAGATCAAAACTAATTGATTCACTCATTGCTTAAAAACTATCGCAATTCAGGCGAAAATATTTCAAGCAAAAATACTTCAATGCGAGTTTCCCACCATGACCATCTTTATACCATGTAAGTTGTGTGCAAAAGATCTGTGAACATTTATATTTTTACTCTTACCAGTTACCACACCCTTTAATGCCTAATTTTATTAACGTCCCCCAGTGGTATACATGTGGAAGCAAGCGGCAACTGATAATAAACTAATGCTTGCCTATACCATTACTACTGGTCGTTGAAACTCGTTATGGTTAGTGTTGAAATTGTTTAATTTTACACCTAGGCCATACATTTTTGTGTGTACAATTTTCTTTTTTTTATTAGCCGTAGGTGATAAAAAGCCATGTAATCATCATAATCATCACACAAAACTATATTCAGCTATTGAGTTATCCAGGGCCCAATTTCATAGAGCTGCTTAAGCAGAAAATATTGCTTAACATTTTCTGCTATTAAGCAGAAATGAGCAGAATACCAGTCACAAAAAGTACACGTGACATGGTAGTTTGGCTGGTAACCTTATTCTGGTAAGCAACATTTTGTTGTGCTTAGCTATTTTTTGTGCTTCAGCAGCTCTATGAAATTTGGCCCAGAATGAAAACAAAACGTATGGGGCGCCGGGGGGAAGGGGCTCGAGCCTGCACACCCGGCCCCACCC